>SCLH01000163.1:544907-594663 GCA_004367855.1 Oikopleura vanhoeffeni
AAAAATCTCAAAAAAGTGTCATATGATTTTTCAAATAGCATATAAAAAATATGTGGTCACTTAGGTGAAAAGTTAAAGTAGCCATATTGAAGAGTGTTTTTCGTCGATTTGAATCAAATAATGCAAAAAATATTTGAAAACAAAATAAGGCATTTTTTCATAATGTTCGGAACTTTTTTCAAAAATTTCTCATAATTTGTCGAATTCGGAAAGTTTAATTCGAACCCAAAATTTTCTTTAAAAGCAATAATTTGAAAATTCTGTATTAACAAAAGTTGCCTGGATTATGAAACATCATTTTGATGGTATATTGAGAAGAATATATAAACCCAGTAAAAAGGTTTTCATCAAGAGCCCATATCCGCGGATATCCGTATCTGTCAAAATACACCGACCCCCTTTAAACCAAAACCTTATTTCCTGATTTGAAGGTCACGTGATCGTTCTTGGACTTTGGTAAAAAAAACAGTACCACTTTTACCAACCTTATTCCTTGAATATTGATAAAGAACGCTTTTGTGACATCCATGGCAAGGTAAATTCTGGTTTGAAAACGTAAATCTATGAAGAGACATGATTTTGGTTTAGGGAAGCTTTTGTGACATCTGTGGCACTTTGAAAATTTAGAGAAGCTTTTATGACATTTGTGGCAGTTTTTAAACATTTTGATAGAAAAATTGTATTATATTTTTTAAAACGAAATAAAAAAAAAATTTAACCTTAATAAGTAAGTGGTTCGAGATTTTATCTCGAAGTGATATAATTTTTAAGGTTTGTAGAAATAAGGAAGAAAATTGATATTCAAGAGTGAATTATTCAAGAAGAAAGTTATTGCTAAATCGTTTATTAATTTATAATTTCAGAATTCAGAGGTACCTGGAATTTCCATTTCATCTCTCTCATCGAAATCCGGGCTCGGATTTTTTCATAATTTGACCAGATCGGGTCGGGTCGATGTTTTTTCTGAAATTTTCCAGGTCGAGTAGGGTCGAACTCCGACCCGAGTACTTTTACGACAGGTCGAATGTTTTTTTCGACCCAGGTCGGGTCGGGAGAATTTTGTTCAAGGGGAGTGGGTTCGAGTTAAAAAGGAAATTTGGCTCGATATTAAGGGGGAATGGGCTCGATATTAAAGGGGAGTTGGCTCGAGTTTAAAGGGGAGTGGGCTCGAGATAAAGGTGAAGTGGGCTCGAGTTGAAGTCCGAGTGTGCTCGCGTTTAAGGGAATTGTGAGGTTTTCTACTAACCGATTTTCGGCAAAATTTTATTGCGCGTCTTTTGGTAGGAATATTTTTTTCAAAAATCAATATTTAAAAAAAAAATGATAATTTAGTTCGAAAAATCGTATTTTTGGCCAAAATAGGGTTTTTGGCTCCCAAACTCGCTAACACGCCTTAGAGGAGTGATTGTCGCTTATTTTTCTGTTTTTAGATGCGGTTTATGGCTTAACTAGCAAAGCTGGAATTCCAATAACTTTTTAAACGTAAAGAACAGCTCTTTGCAATTATTTTCAGAAATTAAGTGATCTGATACTATCCAACCTACGCACTCACATGAACGTATAGTAAACTTTACCAAAAAACACTGAAAAGCTTTCTTCTCCGTCAGTTTTCATCATTTTCATTTAATTTTTTGTGTTAGGCTCCAAATCATCAATACAAAGAATAATCTAGAGCGTTTTTTTCAAATTTAGCTTTTGTCGGACAAAAGCTTTTAAAATGATTTGAAGGTTTTTTCAAAAGCCTACTCCTTCGCCAATTTTCAACATAAATTTTCCGTTTATACTCTATATGGAAGCTGAAAACTAGTTTAACAATAATCTTAAGCGTTTTTTTAGAAATTTTGATCAGACTCTGTTCTGGCGGCATATGAAGCTTACTATAATGTTTCAATATTTCAAACTCAAAAAGCTTACTCCTCCCACACTTAACATCAATTATTGTTTGTTTTTCGAGTCAAGTTCTGGAAAACCAATATTAACAATAATTTAGAGTCTTTTTCTCAAAATTTTGCTTTTAACATGAAAAATGCAAAAAGACCGAAAAACTAAATCTCAACAAAAATTGGTCGAACAAAATTGTCTGTCAAAAGCAAAATTTCAAAAAACGGCTCTAGATTATTGTTGATATTGCTTCTCCGAAACTTTACTCAAAAAAATAGAAAAAATTCATGTAAATTGTAGGAGGAGTAAGCTTTTTAGTGTTTTTTTTCAACGGCTTATTAAGGGGGTATATCTGTCTGATTAAATTAATTCCGAAATTTTCGCATTTTTTCGATTTTTTTCTAAGTATTTTTTAAAAGAAGAAGTTAAAAAATAACGTTTGCTCGAATTTGACCACTAAAACTTCAGAATATCGCCTTGATGTAAGCCAATTTTCTCATCAGTGTTTCACTGGCTTTCTTTTGAGCCTACTTTTGAAAAAATCGAAGCACTTTTTTTTTCGGAAATTTTTTGGAAAATGACCAAAAAAATCATATTTCGAGTTTTAGCTGGAAATTTCAAAAAAGCCCGTGAGAGTCTCTCACAAGTGTTTTTAGGAATACTTAATAAAACTTTGAGTCATTTTGCAAATATATCCTAGGAGGAGATAGATTTTGAAGTCTGAAATTGTGAAAAATTGTCGGTTATTTGGCGTTCCAGAATTGTTCCGTCGCCGGATCAAAAAAAGCCCGTGAGAAAAGATTAAAATACTACCGGTTCGTGATCTGTAGAAATTTGAGCNGCGGGTCGGAAGGTCGGCGACTTTTCGACCTGCGTTCCGGGTCGAAATTTCCGACCCGGCGACCCGGAAAAATCCGATCCCTGATCCACAGTATGAATCTCAATGGAGAGACAGACTTAAAAGAAGAAGTTTAAAGACCAAAAATTCAAGTCTCATGATGTTTCCAAGTAATACTAGAATTTTTTTAAACTTGAAAACAGAAATCATTCTCGCGATATTTTTCCCTAATTTCTTCAAATCTCCAAGGTTAAAGTTTTTACAGATAAAGTCTCCAAACCACATGCTTGAAGTTTTAAATTTGCTAATTTTTTTGACAAAAATGATACTATAATTATACTTCCGAAATTTGATTATTAAATTAAATTACTAAATGTCTTAAAAATATCTCAGCAGAAATTTAAAATGATCAAAATGGTAATAAAATGTTCTTATGATCTGAAAACTGCCACAAATGTCACAAAAGCGTCCCTTAGTTTCAAAACTGCCACAGATGTCACAAAAGCTTCCCTTAATTTTAAAAGTGCGACAGATGTGACAAAAGCTTCCCTAAACCAAAATCATGTCTCTTCAAAGATTTACGTTTTTCAGACCAGAATTAACCTTGCCATGGATGTCACAAAAGCGTTCTTTATCAATATACGGTCACGTGATCATTATGGAGCTATGGTGTAATAGGAAAAAAGTCTTAGAGTTTTTTTCTGATCCCGCTTAAAGGCTTTTTTGATGATTTAAAATTTTTTCACAAAAAATTAGTACTGTAGTACAGTAGAAATTTTCGAAAAGAAATGCACAAACGTCAATTGTCCAAATAGTCGATCCATTACTTTGTAAATTTTTATTTATACATGATTAAGGGTTCTAAATTGCGATTAAAGGCCATTGCACCACGGATGGTGCAAAAGACACTACGGGAGTTGACAGTGGGCGAAAAAAAAATTTCTGCCCAGGGGGGCAGTGCCAACACACTTTTTTAAAATATTAAAAAAAGATTTTACAGTAAATTCTGAAAACTTTGAAGTCTTGTAATGAATTTGAAATTTTTACTCAAAAACTTGAAGATGCTTATTTAGCAAAACGTTGTTTGATAAATTATTAAGAATAAGTTATACCATATTACTTATTTTTTACAAACTACTTACTATTCAATAAATTGGTCTTTAAAATGATGCATGAACTTGTTATATTTATAGCAATATTCTGCGTCATTTCGGCGATTGAATCAAAATATTTAATTTGATGCAGAACATACACTTTTTATTAACAATTTTTCAAGTTTTGCTGCGAATAAAACTGTTGCTAATCTATCTTTTTCAGTCTTGTACAACTAATATAATTTATGGAATGTAATGATCAAGAACCGCGTAGGCGTGGAATAAAAAAATATGTGAATTTGTCTGAAAACAGCTCCGTTTAATTTCAAAACATTATGCGTAATGTATTATAAAAACTTTGTCTTACAGCTTTCAAAATAATCCTTCGCCTTAAAGAAAATTTTCTACAAAATCGGTCAAAAACATCGATATTCATTTTTGGTTTCCCAAATTCCTTATTTTGAATTTTCGCATTGATTTTTGATTGAGACATAATTGAGTTATTACAGTTTATTACATTATGCCATTGTAAATAATCACACAGCTTCCGAAACGGAGTACTCCCCACTCAGGGCAAACCGCTTAAAGCGTTGGTAGAATACGCGTCTCTGATTGGCTTTGGTTTTGCTTTTCTTACAAAATAATACAAGGGGATTAGTAATAGCTTGCGCAGCGGATCGCCGCGAACCGAGTTGACCGTATTACAATTATGAAAACTGGGGTGTAACATTTTGAAAAAAACCAAATATGTTCTCTGAAATTTTCACATGATTTATTTTCATTTTTGGCGATATGTAATCCCCAAGGCACTATTATGCAGTTAGGAGAGCGGGCGATCGTGTTATATTATAGCGACGCATGTAGACTTCACGTACACGCGCTAACAATAGCAGTTGCCTTTTTTTTTGAATCGAGATGCGTACAAGACAGTGCGGTCTAATCTCTCATTACTTTTACAGTTTGATAGGGTGTCCCAAAAGTCAGCAAAAATTCGCGAGTGAACAATTTTAGAGAAAATAAAAACTGTTAAAAAATCTCAAAAATTTCGAATTTTGATTTGATTTTTTCAAATTTCGAAGTTTTAGCCGATTTTGAAATCCAACCAAATCAGAATGATTTTTTCGGAAGGGGAATTTGATTCATTTTTCATGTGATCTCCGAAAATATATATAGATATATCATATATCTTTATATAACAAGTATATAACTAAGTACCTATATGGATCGAGTACTAGTTTCGCATAAAATAATTTTGCAGAAAATGCAGCTTTATACTTAAACTGTAATTTCGCTAAATTATTGAAACTGATTTCCGCTCAAAAATCAACTTTCAATTCTGTTTCGCAAATCTCTCACATGATAATAGGCTCGGTATATGTAGGCGAAACGTCGAAAAAAACATCGTTTGATATGAAAATTATTAATTTAATGTCTCAAAAAACTTAAAGGTTAAACTCGATTCGTATATACACACTTTTTATACGACTTGATTTTATCTATATATGTTAATTATTGTTTTTACTTTTTTTCCCTCGAAAAACGCAACAGAGAGAAAAAACTCACTTAATTTAGTTGGCTACTTTGTGGTCAAAATAAAGAAAAACACTTAGCAAAGTTTTTTTTTTTTTGGGTCCAAGAAAACCGAAGGAGAGAGCAGAGAAGTAAAGGAGTATGCACTACCTGGCGAGGAACAGACTGCTCTGGGCGAGCGCGTCATATATGCACTGATGGAGGAACTATGATAGAAGATTGAGCTCAGTGTGCTCTTATAAGCATAAAAAACTAATTTACACAAAATATGGATCGTAGGACGCGGGTATAAGGAGGACGCGAGACGACACGCACATCAGTAACGAAGACGACGAGGAAAAAAGATGTAGAGGATAGCCAGGTAGAAGGAAAGGTATGTCGGGCACAACACATACTGAACGACCCGGTTATGTATCGAGAGAGAGACTATCGAAGCTAAGAGATATACAACCACTGGAGTATCAGATAGCAACGACAGCCAGAGTATAGAGACAAGTGTGGCCTAGATTCCCAAGTAGTAGAATCAGAGAGTCATGTGAAGTGCCGAGATAAAAACTAGTGAAGGCACACGATGGCGGAGAAAAGAATACAGACATAGATAGGGAGTGTATATAGGAGTAAGATCATTTTTTGAAGCATGAATATTGAGTATATGACTCTGTTTAATCCAAACCCCAGTAAGATCCAATTTGGTGGTGTAAAATTAGAGTTGTTTTAATGTAACTACAAAATAGCATGTTTGTTTAATCCAAACTGTAGAGTGTCCCGCAGTCAAAAAGTGCTTCCAACAGATTTTCTCGAATAGGTATCAAAATATCAAGAAATCGTCTGGACAAAACACATTTTTGGCTCAGTGTTTTCTTTATTTTGACACAAAGTAGCCAACTGAATTAAAGTGAGTTTTGCTCTCTTTTCCGGATTTTTCGATGGAAAAAAGTAAAAACATGACATTAGACAGTATATAGATATAATCTATAAAAAAATATATAGACATACAATATTAAAGGTGTTTTGAGACATAAAATTATTTATTATAATTTTCAATCAAAGATTGTTTTTATTCGACGTTTCGGCTAACAGCATTATCAGTGTGAGAGAGATTTGTGAAAAAAGGAATTGAAAAGTTTGAATTTTTTTAGCGGGAAATCAGGTTCCATAATCTAGCAGAAATTACAATTTAACAAAGTATACAAGGTGCATTTCCTGCGAAAATTATTTTATGCACGATAAGTGAAGTCAGAGCTCAGATAGGGACTACCTATATAGTATAAAGAACAATAGTAATCATATATATTTCGACATACGCAATGGTGAAGAGAATGAATAGAATACCTTCCGAAAACGATCTGAATTGGTTGAAATTTCCAAACGCTATAACCGAAATCTGAAAAATCAAAATCTAAAATTCGAAGCTATGTTTATCGGATATTATGCTGATACAGTTTTTTGATTATTCTCTAAAATTGGTTCACTGCGAGAGTTGTAAATTACTAGTAAGACCTTTGGACACACATTCAAACTCGTTTAAGAGTCGGAGGATAGGACGCCATGTTTTGTGCGAATCGACAAAAAAAGGAGAAAAAATGCTTATTGACGTACAATTTGTGACTCACAAGTTGTGACTGCGCATCATTTGGATATGTTTGAAGTCAATAAACATAATTAAGTGCTTGGGATTAATATCGCAAATAAAATAAATCTTGTGAAAATTTCAGAGAAACATATTTGTGTTTGTCAAAATTACACCAAGTTTTATAATTGTAATAGGTACTCGGTTCGCGGCATCCGCTGCGGCCAAGGCTATACTAATCCCTGTATTATTTGTAAGAAAAGCAAAACCAAAGCCATCAGAGAACGCGTATTCTACCAACCGCTTTAAGCGGTTTGCCTGAGTTGGGGAGTATCCGTTCGGAGCTGTGGAAAAAAAAAATTATTTACAATGGCATAATGATAAACTGTAATCACTCATATGTCCTCCAATCAAAACATCAATGCAAATTCAAAATAACGGAATTATTGGAAACAATAAATGAATATGATGTTTGTGACGCAATTTTGTAGAAAATTATCTTAAGGCGAAGGATTTTTGAAAGCTGTAAGACAAAGTTTATCATACATTACGCATAATGTTTTGAAATTAAACGGAACGGTGTTTTCAGAACAAATTCCAAATTTTTTTTATTCCACGCTCGCGTCTTGATCATTACATTCCAATAATTATATATAGTTGTACAAGACTGAAAAAGATAGACTTAGCAAAGTTTTATTTCGGCCAAGAAACTTGAAAAAAATTGGTGAATAAAAAGTGTATGTTTCTGCATCAAATAATTTTGATTCAATCGCCGAAAGCCAGAATATTGCTATAAATAATATAACAAGTTATCATCATTTAAAGACCCATTTAGAAAGTAAGTAGTTTGTAAAAACCATAAGTAAATTGGTATATCTTATTCTTAATAATATCAAACAACCGTTTGCTAATAAGCATCTCAAGTTTTGATAAAATTTAAAATTCCATTACAAGACTTCAAAGTTTTCAGAATTTACTGTAAAATTTTTTTGATATTTTAAAAAAGTGTGTTGGCACTGCCCCCCTGGGCATGAAATTTTTTTTTCGCCCACAGTGTCAACTCCGTAGTGGTCCTTTGCAACATCCGTGGTGAATGTGCCTTTAATCGCAATTTAGCACCTTAATCATGTATAAATTAAAAATTTACAAAGTAAATATCGAATATTGTGGACAGATTGACGTTTGTGCATTCTTTTCGAAAATTTCTACTGCTATCACAGTAACTAATTTTTGTGAAAAATTTTAAATCATAAAAAGCTTTAAGCGGATCAGAAAAAACTCAAGAATTTTCCTATTACACCATAGCTTCATAATGCATCACGTGACCGTATATTGATAAACGAACGCTTTTGGAACATCCATGGCAAGGTTATTCCTGGGTCTGAAAAACGTAAATCTTTGGAAGAGACATGACATTTTCGGTTTAGGGAAGCTTTTGTATACATTCTGTCGCACTTTAAAATTAAGGAAGCTTTTGGACATCTGTGGCCAGTTTTGAAATAGAGGGACGCCTTTTGGTGACATTTGTGGCAGTTTTCCAGATCATAAGAACATTTATACCATTTTGATCATTTTAAATTCTGCTGAGATATTTTATAGACATTTAAATTTGAATTACTAATAATCAAATTTCGGAAGTATATCAGGTATCATTTTGTCATAAAATTTAGCAAATTAAAACTTCAAGCATGTGTTTGGCAACTTATCTTGTAAAACTTTAAACCTTGGAGGTTGGAAGACAATAGGGAAATATATCGCGAGAATGTTTCTGTTTTTCCACAGTTTAAAAAAATCTAGTATTACTGTGGAAGACAATAGACTTGAAATTTGGTCTTTAAATTCTTCTTGTTAAGTCTGTCTCTCCATTGAGATCATACTGTGGATGAGGGATCTTGATTTCCCGGGCTCGCCGGGTCGGAAATTTCGACGCGGAACGCAGGTGAAAAGTCGCCGACTTCCGACCCGCGAAAATTTTTCTGAAAAGACATAATTTTTTATGTAGTTGACTATAAATCGACATTGGGAGTACTGGTCGCTTTATAGGCCAAAAACAAGGGTTCAGCGTCGCCAATGAAAATACTAGAAACAGCAACGAACTATGGATTAGTTTTCAGGATATTGAACATTTAATTTTGCTTCACCCAAACAAATCGGGAGGCTCTGATAGCCGACAATCAGGATACGACCTTTCAAAAGTGGCACTATTTTCACTTCAAAAAGCCTATCTCCCGAGGTTTTGACAGATAGAGAATCTGTTATTACGCTTTTTATTCCCAGAGGAACGTGTAATAAGACCCTAAGGATACGCGGCACGCAGCCCGAAGGTCCCACAATTTCCATTTTTGGTAATTCGTCTTTTTGGAAATCGCGATGTCAAATTCTCAGAAATTTCAAAATTTGAAAAAATGAAAGAAATATTTTCTCAAATCGGATAAAGAATACTTTTTTCATCGACAATTGAAACAAATAAAAAAGACTTCTTATCAACTATTTTGGTCCATATTTTCAGAAAAAACATTTTAAAGAATAATCTGAAATATTTATGTCCGGTCTCTAAATGCGACCAGTACTCTCCTTGAATTAATATATATTTGGTAATATTTCTTAAGGGGTGGTCAACGCAAATGCGCCAAAAACGTTTTCGAAGTCTTTTCACGCCGAATAGATACGCGAAAGATATGATTTACCAGCATTACAAATATTTGGGTCAATTGGCGTCGACTTAGGTCCGAAGTCAGGCGCCCATAATAATTTTCACTTCCGCCGGAATTGACGTTCAAAAAAATTTCCTCTTTGAAAAATTGAAGTCTAGTCTCCTGCTGATTTTTGTGGTGTCGACTTTATATTATTTTTTTAGAACATCGTTTAGAGTGAGGTCGACTGGAGCAGATGTAGGGACTTGTATGACGCGAAGAGATTTCGATTGAGATGAGAGGAAAGTCCGACTTTGAACATAAGAAAAATCAACAACTAATTATAGCTCTAAACTATCCATGATTTGAGATAACATCTAGTCCTCAATTTTAAGAAAAATTATTGTGAGTAGCACACAACGTAACACGAGCATGTATCTGACACGATGCTCAGACAGAGCAGATTGACAGACTTTCTTGAGTTTTTGCCCAGCGCAGTCGGGTAAAGCCCAGTGAGAAATGTTTGATTGTCGTACGGAAATTTTTTTTTGTTTTAAATTTTTAATTTTAAAATTTAATTTTCATTACTTCCGAACGCAGAATTCATGCATGATCAGAAAATATAATTTTGATATTTTCTGCAGATGAAAAGTATTATTGTTTATCATGATACAATTCAACTAAGCCACGCATAACCTTAAGGAGATATACCTTAAGAGGGGTAAGTGAAATATACCGATTTGGCAGATTTGAACATATTCAGGTGATATATTCTGAAAACTAAACAGCTATGAAAAAACCCAAAACGTTATTGTAGAGTCTATTTTAATCTTGCGAAAAGAGTAGCATACAAATTTTTTTCCCATTACCACCAATAGGTACCGTATCGTAACAATGTGACTTTTCAAACTGCAAAAACTATCATCCCAGAGGTATACATTCATTGTGCTCAAATTTCTACAGATCACGAAGCCGGTAGTGATTATTCTTTTCTCAACGGGCTTTTTCGATCCGGCGAGAAACAATTCCTAGAAGCAAAGGATAACTGAGCAATTTTCACATTCAGATCTCAAAATTATCTTCTCCTAGGATATATTGCAAAACTGATCAAAGTTTTAATTAAGTATTCCTAAAACACTTGTATGAGACTCTCCAGGGTTTTTTTGCAATTACCAGCTAAAATCGAAAATATGATTTTCCGAAAAAAAGTGCTTCGATTTTTTCAAAAGTGGGCTCAAAAGAAAGCAGTGAAAACTGACTGAGTAAAATTGGCTTACTCAATGCCGATATTGTGAAGTTTTATGGTCAATTCGGCATACGTTATTTTTGAATTCTCTTTAAAAAATACTTAGTAAAAATCGAAAACTGCAAAATATTTCGAATTTATTTAATCAGACAGATATACCTCTTAATAAGCTTCAAAAAAACACTAAACGTTACTCCTACTAAATTTACAAATTTTTTTATTTTTTGAGTAAAGTTTCGGAGAAGCAATATCAACAATAACTAGACCGTTTTTGAAATTTGCTTTTGAAGACAATTTTGTTCGACAATTTTTGTTGAGATTTTGTTTTTCGGTCTTTTTGCATTTTTTCTCGTTTAAAGCAAAATTTGACGAAAAAGACTCTAAATTTATTGTTAACTTGGTTTTCCAAGAATTAACTCGAAAAAACAAACAATAAGATGTAAAGTGTGGAGGAGTAAGCCCTTTTTGGAGTTATCAAATATTGAAAATTATAGTAAGCTCAAGATGCCGCCGCGACGAGTCTGATCAAAAATTTCTTAAAAAAACGCTTGATATTGTTAACCTAGTTTCAGTTCATATAGAGTATAACGGAAAATTTATGTTGAAATTGGCGAAGGAGGTAGCTTTTGAAAACAACCTTCAAATCTTTTTAAACGTTTTTGTCCGACAAACGAGCTAATTTGAAAAAAGCTTTAGATTATGTCTTTGTAATTGATGATCTGGAGCGTAACACAAAAAATTAAATAAAAATGATGAAACTGACGGAGAAGAAAGCTTTTCAGTGTGTTTTTGGTAAGGTTAACTATACGTTCATGTGAGTGCGTAGTTGGATTGTATCAGATCACTTACTTCTGAAAATATGCAAGAGTTTCTTCACGTTAAAGAAGTTTTGGAATTCAAGTTTGTATTGAGAAAGATAAACCAGTATATAAAAACAGGAAAAATCAAGCGACAACATCTCCTCTATGGCCGGTTTGCGAGTTTGGGAGCCAAAAACCCTATTGGCCAAAAATAGATTTTTCGAACTAGAAATTTATACAATTTTAAAATATTGATTTTTGAAAAAAATATTCCTACAAAGACGCGCCAATAAAATTTGCGAAAATTGGTTAGTTAGAAACCCCACAATTCCTAAAGCGAGCACCCGCTTAACTCGAGCCCCACTTCCCTTTTAACTCGGCCACTTCACTTTATCTCGAGCCCACTCCCTTGTAAAACCGAGCCAACTCTCTTTAATATCGAGCCATTTCCCTAATATCGAGCCAAATTTCCTTTTTAACTCGAACCACATCCTTGAAAAATTCTCCGCCGACCCGACTGGGTCGAAAGAAAACATTCGACCTTCGTAAGTACTCGTCGGAGTTCGACCTACTCGACCTGGAAATTTCAGAAAAAACATCGACGCCGACACGATCTGGTCAAATTATGAAAAATCCGAGACCCGGATTTCGATGAGAGGATGGAAATTCCAGGTACTCTGAATTCTGGAAATATTAAATAATAAACAATTTTGGCAATAATTTCTTTGATATTCACTCTTGAATATAATTTTCTTCGTATTTCTCCAAACTTCAAAATTATATCACGTCGGATAGAAATCTCGAAACCCCTACTATTAAGGTTATTTTTTTATTTGTTTTAAAAAATATAATACATTTTTTGAAGATAAACAATTTTTTACCAAAAACCTCAACTATCAAAAATGTTTAAAAACTGCTAAGTGTCTAAAGCTTCCCTAATTTCAAAGTGCACTTGTCACAAAAGCTTCCCTAAATTTTAAAACTGGCACAGATGACACAAAAGCTTCACTAAACCAAAATCATGTCTCTTCAAAGATTTACGTTGTCTAAACCAGAATTTACCTTGCCAGGATGTCACAAAAGGAGTTCTTTATCAAGACTCAAGGAAATAAGGTTGGTAGAAAGAGTGGTACATGGTTTTTTTTACCCGAAGTCAAGAACCGATCAAGTGACTCAAATCAGGAAATAAGGTTTATGGTTTAGGAAGTCGGTGCATTTTGAGCAGAATTACGGAATTCCGCGATTGAATGGGCTTTGATAGAAAACCATTCTACTGGGTTTTATTTCTTCTCAATATAGCCATCAAAAATGAATGTTTCATGATCCAGCGCAACTTTGTAACGACAGAAATTTCAAATTAATTGCTTTTAACGAAAATTTTGAGTTCGAATTAAACATTCCGAATTTCGACAAATTATAAGAATTTTATAGACAAAGTTCGAACATATGAAAAAAATGCTTTATTTTGTTTCAAATTTTTGATGTATATTGATATCAGAATCAACTGAAAAAAAATCTTCATATGTACTTTACTTTCACCTAAGTGACACATATTTATTCTATTTGAAAATCATGATGGACAGCTTTTGAGATTTTAAGTTCGAAACACTTTGGAAGATATTTTGAAAATTCTCGTCATTTTTGGTTCAAAAATTTTTCAAACCAATTTTTCTGAAATCATCAGCTGAAATAATTGTATGCCTACTTTAATTTTTCAATCAATATGTCTCGTTTTGTTTCTTTACGCTTTGTTTATACTTTGAATCATATTTTTGAATGAAAATACGGTTTGCGCGAAATGTATTTTAGCTTCTTAATCAAATGAAAAAAAATTATTTCACGAGACTTGCCTAATTGGATAGTGAACTCGTTAACACGGCAGAAATTTGATAAAATCAATTCATGAAATATAAATATTTTATTTCGACTGTGCTAAAGTATTCCGTTATTTTTTTGCGTCTTTTTAAGGAAATTTATTTTCGAATTTTGGACGTAGAAATATACGATGAACATCAAATTATATTATTTTGGATGGTGAGCAAGACCATGTTATTTGAAAGCTCTATTAATAAAAAAAAAAAAATTTAATGTAATTTTGACACCTAAAGGTACAAAAAGGCGCGTTGTTTAGAAGTGTTTTTTTAAAAGACGATTATAAGTAAAAATAATCGATCTGAAAAAAAAACGATTATACAAAGTGAGCTCAAAAGTGGCAATTTACGATGAAAAATACTTTTATTCGAAAATTTACGGTGGAAAAAAGTGTTCCTCAGAAGACAAAAAAAAATTGCAAAAAGTGAATTCTGCAAAAAGTGCCGACCCCTTAACCGGCCATACTCAGACGCTGTGTAATTGCCAAGTGCTTGAGACTCTGTTTTAATAATTAACTTCTATCCGAAATACCTTTTTTATTCAAAATGATCGGGTGTTTTTGAAAATCTCTATTCCTTGGGCTTATTTATTTTCTATCTTTTGAAGTTCTTGAGATAGAAGAAATGTTCGACCGGACATGCGGGCCCTGAAGAAAAATCAAATGAGATTGAATTTGAGAAATAAAAAAAATGGATTTATGAACTTTGCGATAGGGCTATTTGGCCCCAAAACTGAGTTGGCCCCATGTTGAGCTTGGCCCAAAAAACTGAGATGGCCCACGGTGAGATGGCCCCATGGTTGAGTTGCCATGTGAGTGTCTGGCCCAAAACTTAGATGGCCCAAGCTGAGATGGCCCCATGGTTGAGATGGCCCCATGGTGTGAGATGGCCCATAGTGAGTTGGCCCCATTTGCAGGTTGGCCCCAAAAACTGAGATGGCCCCATGGTTGAGATGGACCATGGTTGAGTTGGCCCCATAGGTGGAGTGGCCCACACTTAGATGGCCCCAAAACTGAGATGGCNCGACTTCTTAACAGTTTGATAGGGTGTCCAAAGTCAGCCAAAAAATTCGCAGTGAACAATTTTAGAGAAAATCAAAAACTGTTCAAATAATCCAAAAATTTCGAATTTTGATTTGATTTTTCAAAATTTCGAAGTTTTAGCCCGATTTTGAAATTTCAACCAATCAGAATCGATTATTTCGGAAGGGGATTTGATTCATTTTTCATGGTGATTCCGAAAATATATATGATATATAATATATCTTTTATATAACTAAGTATATAACTAAGTACCCTATCTAAGGCTCGATTACTTAGTTTCGCATAAAATAATTTTCGCAAAAAATGCACCTTTATACTTTTTAAATTGTAATTTCGCTAATTATTGAAACCTGATTTCGCGCTCAAAAAATTCAACTTTCAATTCCTGTTCATCCAAACCTCTCACACTGATAATGGCTGTTTAGCCGAAACGTCGAATAAAAACAATCTTTGATTGAAAATATATAATAATTTTATGTCTCAAAAACACTGAATATATAATATGTCTATATATTTTTTACTATAGATTTATATCTATATATGTTAATTATCATGTTTTTACTATTTTTTCCCATCGAAAAATCGGAAAAAGAGAGCAAAAACTCACTTAATTTCAGTTTTAGCCACCTTGTGGTCAAAATAAAGAAAAACACTTAGCCAAAATGTTTTTGTCCAGACGATTTCTGATATTTTGATACCTATTTCGAGAAAATCTGTTGGAAGCACTTTTTGACTGCGGACACTCTACAGTTTGATTACAACAAACATGCTATTTTGTAGTTAACATAAAACAACTAATTTTAACACCAAAATTGGACTTGTACTGGGTGTTGGATAAACAGAGTGTCATAAAACTACAAATATTCATCGTCAAAAAATGAAATCTATTGATAAGGCACTTTTAAAGAAACTAATTTGTTGATTTTTTGCTTTATGACAATCATTTCGAAACCGGTGCAAGGAAACTCAAAGTAGAATATTTTAACACGCAGGAGGGACGAGGCTCGAGAGGGGGGCTCGATCTGAAGGCTGGAAACTCAAGGGGCGCGTTTTTTAATGAGAACATATGCTTATTAGTAACATCAATAGCCCGCGTAATTTGAAGTTTCAGCTTTTATTTACCGTCGGAAAACATATAATTTTGAACTTTTAATTCAATTAAACATCTCGGTAAACGCCAGACGTGAACTTTTTCCACAAGGGGGTAATTATAGCATATATATTATACCTTTTTTCAAACTTTTATAAACAAAATGACTGAAAAATCAAATCGGCCCATATCTCGATACGATAGAGTGCGATAGCGGAACAAGAAAAAATCCGATTTTATAACACGTAACTCGAGGTCAAAGGGATAACTCTTTTATGTTCCATACAAAAGAAGATAGAAAATATTTCCAATATCCTAAAACTTCAATATATAAATCATCAATCCAACTAAAATGCATGTATGCAACAAGAAAAAACTGTTCGGCGCAATTTTCCATCATTGCAAATAAACATACACTTACGAGGGCATCCGTTATCCAGAAAACGTCAAATAAAACGTGTAGACAATGCGTGGGTAATTAATGAAAACGGATGTGCTAGGCTGTTGGAAAGTTAACAGATACAAAAAACAAAAAAGAGTCCAGAAATGAATGATGAAATATATGACACCTGCCCTGACATTTTCAAATCTGTTCCCCTTGATTACATTCGTCTTGAGTTTCAATCCGCAAATATGACCCCAATTTTTTTAAATTCAGAATTAAGTTCTTTAAATTATCCAGATATTTTTGTTAACGGAACATTTTCAGTCGTTCGTTACCTTGAATTTTCTAAAATTTAAATTTTTTCGGTTAATATTCTAAATTCGACCAATACAAAAAATTTTTCGTATCCATTCATGAAATTTTTGATGCGTGAAAGATCCAAAAAAAATTATGACGAAATTTTAAGTTTTTTCTTTTTTTTTTAGTAAAACTAATATAAATTGTTGAGCTTTCGATTTATTACAATAATTACCACACCTTAAACCTTATAAACCGCTACTTCTCACTCCCAATACTGTAACTATTTCACATGTACCTGTGTCAGCTACTACATTGGCATACTTCTAGAATTTTGAAAGTACGTATCAAGAACATGGTAGATGTGAGAAGTCACACATATATGATCACATTTTTTCTTGTGTAGATTATCAAACTCGCTCGAAATAGATACTGTTCTGATCCAAATCGGACTGAGTTAAGATCACACTTTACGAGCATTTTACTGCTTTATCAGCCAGTATTCCTAACTGTTGAACGTACAGCTTTGAAAGGACTTATGATCACACAAATGAATCCTACACTTAATGTACAACTTTAATTCGAAAACAAACCTTATCTGTACCATGCTAAACGTGTTAACGATCTTTTGAAAAAATAGAATAGTGGGGTCTTAAATAGCCAATTTAGGCCCCCACTATTGCTAAAGTTACTCAGATCCAATCTGCAAATAGTTTGTAGTGTTAAAAAACCTTGTTTCAAATGATGTAATAATCGAAAGCTCAACATTATTATTATCTTTACTAAGAAAAAAAAATTTAACATCTCAAAAACAATGAACAAAATTTTAAGTTTTTGCAAAAAAATATACTTCCAAAAATTTAACACTGAGTTCATAATTTTAACTTTTCATTGTGATTGTGAACTTGCATTTTTACGGGCTGCCAAGTCTATTTTTCCTCAATCCAAAATTTTATTGTGTTCCGTTCACATCTTGCAGACTTTTCAAAAAAAATTTTGTCAACAAAATTTCTGGTAATTTTTATAAAAATCCCAAATAACTTAATATTTGGAAAGTAATTTGTGGCGCAATTTTTTAAAAATTAACTTGCGAAGAAAAGTTAGTGCGTTCCGTATTTTTTTAATTTATGAAAAGGCAAATCTTGAGCCAAAAATTCAGTATGCTTTTCAAAATTTTGTCAATTACTAACATTATGTAAATAAATTTTTTTCTTAACGAAAATGCTCATTTTAACCCTACTTTTTAAACTTTTTATGACGCTATTGTTATGAAAGGTTATTGCACAACTAGTACAAATTGTCTGGAGACAATTAAGCTGAAAACTGCTGCGGATGCTGGCCAAGTGTCATACCAAACTCGTGGGTGATAGAATTTAACTAGCAGGAGGAAACTTTTTTTTATCAAAGTTTTGTGCTTTTAAAAACCTCAAATTTGTGCAAAAATGATGATAACATATTATATTAACAAGTTACTGAATATAATTAAGGAAATTTAACTTAGAGATAAAATTTATATCATTTGTAGATAAAATTCTTTCTTAGGAAAAACCCCGGAACTTTTTCTATGTCAGCGAATTGACTGCGGTTTTTTTTGAGATCTTATTTTTGACAAGCTTTTTATTATCTACTAGAATGTCATGTGCTACAAGACAGATCTTGAAATGTTACCTTGATGCATTATTTCATGATAAATTTAGACTTAATATTATAAAAGATTTATTTACAACGGAAATACATTATTTTAAATTGGAGGCCACGTTATTTTGATTCAAAGCAGTTTATTGCGAAATTAAAAATAGACTGAGAAGGCACGAAAGTGTTTTCAACAACAAAATTATACTTATATTGCTGGATTCCAATATATTTGATATATAGAGCCAAATTTTGGTTGTTGGGGACTTTAAGTAACATATATTAAGTAACATTAGGTAATAACATAAAAATAATAAGCTTACAATTTTGTATATATTAAGAACATGAATATCAGAAGCTTACAATTTTGACAAAAAGGATGGGCATCAAAATTGACTACAAAAATGCATATTTCTGCTAATTTTGAAGATTCGCTTCGGAACAAGAAATAAGTTATAAATTATTACTTATAAGTTTTCAACACTAATATAATTTGACTTATATACAGGGGTAAGAACGGCAATTTTTTTTATGCTCAAAATTTTATTATTTTTAATAATGTTTAAATTGTGGGCAGCCTACAGTAGGCTCCAATTTGTAGCACTTTAAAAAATATTATAATGAGTACAAAAAATTTTTAAAAACTTGTCAGCTTCTGCTTAAAAATTAAATCCGTCATTTTAATTGCGCATTAAGCTTGATATTTTGGATTTTTTTCTGCAAAAAGACTACAAGAAAATTATTTAACATAGGCGATTTGAACGGTTGTTATTTTTAATCAGTAGCTGACAACTTTTTATAAATTTTTTGTATATATTTTTCCAATGGCTACAATTTTAAACGTTGGAAAACATTGTTCAGCAAAATAAAGTTATTCGTTCCAACCAATGACGATCAAATTACAATTAAATAAAATAGGATTTTTAGGTTTTGGAGGAGAAAAGTTTCCGCACAGAATTTTCATTATTTAAGAATTAAAAGGATTTTGTATGAAATCTTCTTTTTTTAAAAAAATTCCTTGTACTGTTACGAAGGTGGCATCCATCCGGTAGATTGGAACATTCTTTCAGAGCGATATATCCCTTTATGACCTTTTGATTAATCTCAGAGATGTGGGCTGAAAAGAAGAGAAAGCGGCCCCATGAGTGGCTAGAATGGCTCTTAGGAGTGTTAGGATTGGCTCCTTCAATCCACATCTCTTAGATTAATCAAAAGGTCATAAAGGGATATGAAAGAAAAAAATGTTAAATTTTTTTATCTTCAATAAAAGTGTTCATTCTTGCGAACGTTTAGATTTTGAATTTCTTAACAAAACTAATTATCTGTGAAAATATAAAAAAACACTTTTCACTGTACATCCATTTCCAACTCAACCCGACTAAAGAATTTTTTGAAGTCGATTTTGATAAGCTTCAGACATTGTCGGGTGTACTGCGCTTAAAAGTCATGTTCCTATTACGCGCAGTGAAAATTTTTATTAATAACAAAATTTTTTTCCATGAAAAATGGTCAAAAATGACCAAAAGTAGAGAAAAACAACTTTTTTTAAGTTAAAAATTGACCTTTAATTGCGGTTTGATCTAAAAAATGTCCTGAATATCACAAAAAATGACGCCTATTACACCCGACATTATATTGATAATTTTTTGCAAGCATTAAATTTTTCAAAATTGAGTGCCAAATGGCACTTACATGTTGTACAGCCAAATGGTGTAAATTTCATCAAAAGTTTAGAAATGATAATCCCGCGATCATCTCATTAGTTCACATACGAGAATTTAATATATACAACTGTATCAAAACATTAAATACGTGATTCTGCCTGATTTTTTACGGAGAGTTCCAGAAACGACTTATAAATAATTTTGGACTTGATTTGCGGAAAATTTTCATAATTTTTCTAAAAAAGTATACAAAAATGACAAATAAAAATATAATGATTTTTCAAACAGCACTCAGAAAATATGTAGACAAGCATGAAAAAAGTAAAAATTGTTATTTTTTTTGCTTTTATTCGCAAATTTCAAAAAAAGAATCCTTAAAACTTCGTCAAAAAATGCGGAAAAATTTCATACTGCTTAGATTTTTTTTTGAAAAGTTTACGAATTCAAAAATTAAAGTTCGGAGTCAAATCATTCCTAAAATCGACAAAAATTATTTTTGGAAAAATTCCTTGGAAGAATTATTTTTGTAAGTAGATGCACATTTATTCTGGTTCAGCTAACGATAATAAGCACAAAAAAGTAAAACAATTAATTAATTTCGTAAGTTAAATTGACTCGAGTTTGCCGAGTCGATGCCACTTCCATGGAATCTTTATGAATTGCCTATTACCAAATTGAGATAATGGCAACTTTACATTTTGACTTTAAACTGAATGAACAATAATTTACAAAACACTTAAAAACTAACACTACCAATGACCGCTCATCATGCCTAGTTCTATCAAATTCAAGTCGAACAAGCTAGAAACCAATTCAAGCTTGAAACAAAGTAAAGCAACAAACCATGCCAAATAGGCAAGCTGATAATCAACTAAAACATTTGCTGGCTTGGCTTGCGACCGTCTGAAAGAGAACTTCAGATTAAAAATTATAAATCCAAATAAACATCAAAAGAATTATAATTTTAAATGAAAACGTGCGAGAATCATGCTAATTTGCAATCTTTTTCCTTAATCTAACTAGGTCAAACCTTGCGAAAGCGTTGAATTAACCATTTGTAACATCCTGTTTTTTAATCTGTTTCAAACGGTTAGTTATAAAAATCGGACAAATTCAATTTTAAATGGTGAATCAATTACCCTCTTTTGGTTAAGGTGTTCGACATTTTTATTTTAATAAAATTAACCAGATGACGTATCGGCATTAAGTATGACATGTGGCCGAATTAACTCGGCGAGCTTTGCTGTTTAGACCGTTTAATTTTGGAAGGATGAGTCAAGAGAAAAACTTGCGAGATAAATTATTTATTTTTAGAAGAAGCTAATAAGATTAATTGACTTATTTTCAATTTTGTAAGATTCTGGTCAAGAATTTCACCATATCTAAAAATTTCAACAAAATTTAAAAAATTAGCCGTCGATTCTGAAGTGATTACTCCAAGTCATCAAATTGAAACTAAAAAATCAAAGGTAAATTATGCATCTCTCCCTTGAAATTCAAAATATATATGAAAAAAAGGTCGCAAAACGTCAATTTTTAGTTCAAATAAAAAAGTTCAGAAAATATATAGTACTGAAGAAAAAATATGGGACTCCAAGCTAAGGTTCAAATTTCAAGGTGCAAAACATATCATAATATGTAACGCAAGACGCCAAGCTGGAAAGGCTTCTTCGAAGGCTCATAACTTTTTATTCCTTCATAACAATCTCATAAAAATCTCAGGAATAGTAATTCGTAGTCTCTGGAACGCATGTTTTACATAGCATGTTCGACCAACCGGTAAATTGAATTACCCGCGAGCAATTTTTTTTGAAAAAACTATTTCTTCTTTGCCTTATTTCAAAACAACGTCATTTTCGGAATGTAACAAGCTCTAGGGGTGGTGAGCAAGATGTTGCAAGCATTTTTTGCATTTCGCTGTAAATTGACAAAAAAGTGCGCGGAATCAAAAATTTTGAGTATGAAAGTGATAGTAAGACAATTTAAATGCCACCAAAAAATTCCTTGGGTACGGTTTGCTGGAAACGATATAAACAACTATGATCTGATTTTGAACAGAACCGGTGCTAGAGATCAAAAAATAATTTTGATGAAAAAGTTTAATTTTTTCTAGAATCCGCTGTGTTCAAAATCAGACCANAGATACTAATTATCCCTTTAACACCTTTCACTGACTGAGAGATGTAGGCTGAAAAGGCGGCTAGGGACCAATCCTGACACTCCTCAGACCCCTCTAGCCACTCATGAGCCGCTTTTCAGCCCACATCTCTCGATCCAGCGAAAGGTGTTAAAGGGATATAATAACCGATGTCAACTTATTAAAATAATGTGTGATTTGATAAATGTTTCTGAAACGGAATCGGGATTGACAATTTCACTGAGTCGCAGACCTGGATCTGTGAAGTTGAAATTTGGTGAGCACCGGGATTTGATCGAGATCCAGAATTATTTACGTTTTCCGTGGTAGGAAATTCTTATGTGAAATATAACAAAAAAAATTGAAAACCATAACTATGATAAAAAAATATCTATTGAAATTTTCATTGGATCATTTTCAGCTACTAAACTTATAGAACCAGCAACCTTTATGTAGGCAGCAAACCGGCAAACTTTCTGATTAAACCATAACAGTTGACCTGAATTATTTGAACTGACAAGGTTAATGTACCCGAAGGAAATTGATCTGACATGAAAATATTTCGAGCCCTCTGATGGCTAGAAAATGCCGGACAAAAACAGCTTTCTATGAGTTAATCTTAATTTAAGCATATTTCACTTTATTTATTTGAATTAAAAACAACACAGCTGTACGCACAATTTTTTTTTACATTTAAACCAAAATAATTTTTGAAAAAAATGTGTTCGAAATTTTTGAAAAACTTAGAAGTCATTTTGAACAAAATTTGTAAGCGAAAGATGCAAATCAATTCAAATTTATAGCTGCGTGCCCGACCGTGTGACGATATTTGGCATAGTAGTGTAAAATTATCCATAGATCACGACTAACATATTGGCTTAGCTTCGCGGACCTTTGCACTATATAAAACCGACAATTTAAATTCAAAATCGTTTTTTTCCTGTTGAGATACCGGCAAAATATAAAAAAAACGTTTGTTTTCTCTCAAATTATACTTTCTAATCTCCGTTTTTTGATACACCCCTTAGGAGATTCTCCCTAATTCAAGTAATTAAAAAAGTTAGATTTTGGCCCGGCTCGCTCTTTACTATACGGTATAGCTTATAGAACGCAAGACCCATGTTTTACTCCAAAATTTAAAAGTACACAATTATAAAAATATAGAACGCCATGTACCGATCAGTACCGGTACTGACCTAGCTATAGCATTCACAGTTTAGACTATACGTATTGCCTATACGGTATAGCCTATCCGGTATAGGCTATACGTATAGCAATACGTGTATAGTCTCACTCTGAATGCTATACTAGGGTCAGTACCGACTGAATCGGTACATGGCGTTCTATATTTTATAAATTGTGTACTTCAAAATTTGGAGTAAAACTTGCGTCTTGCGCTGATATTTTGAATTTTTTGTATTCCAAATTATAACTCAACATTGGCGTCTTGCGTCCCAGTTGTTTCTATTTTTAACTTCCAAAATTGAATTTAAAGGGGTTCCATGCTGGAAAGGCTTTTTTGAAGGCTCTAACTTTATATTCCTTCATAACAATCTTTTAAAAACCTTAGGAAGTAAACCATTTTACTTCTGACTTTTTCATAGCATGTTCGACAAACCGTTTAATTGAGTTGACCGCGAGCAAATTTTTTTTTGAAAGTCTTATTCTTGTTCGTCTTATTTCAAAACAACGTCAATTTCGGAATGTAACAAGCTCAAGGAGTGGTGAGCAAGATGTTGCTAGCATTTTTGAATTTCGCTGTAAATCGACAAAAAAGTGCGCGAAATCAAAAATTTGAATATGAAACTGAGAATTAGACAATTTGAATGCCACAAAAGATCTCACGATATAAGCAACTATGGTCTGATTTTGAACACAGCGGATTCTAGAAAAAATTAAACTTTTTCATCAAAATATTTTTTGATCTCTAGCACCGTTCTGTTCAAAATCAGATCAAAGTTGTTTATATCGTTTCCAGCAAACCGTACCCAAGGAATTTTTTGGTGGCATTTAAATTGTCTTACTATCACTTTCATATTCAAAATTTTGATTCCGCGACTTTTTGTCATTTACAGCGAAATGCAAAAAATGCTTGCACATCTTGCTCACCACCCCTAGAGCTTAAATTGACAAAAAAGTGCGCGGAATCAAAAATTTTGAATATGAAAGTGATAGTAAGACAATTTAAATGCCACCAAAAAATTCCTTGGGTACGGTTTGCTGGAGACGATATAAACAACTATGATCTGATTTTGAACAGAACCGGTGCTAGAGATCAAAAAATAGTTTTGATGAAAAAGTTTAATTTTTTCTAGAATCCGCTGTGTTCAAAATCAGACCATAGTTGCTTATATCGTAAGAATCTTTTGGTGGCATTCAAATTGTCTAATTCTCAGTTTCATATTCAAAATTTTTGATTTCGCGCACTTTTTTGTCGATTTACAGCGAAATTCAAAAATGCTTGCAACATCTTGCTCACCACTCCTTGAGCTTGTTACATTCCGAAATTGACGTTGTTTTGAAATAAGACGAACAAGAAATAGGACTTTCAAAAAACAATTTTGCTCGCGGTCAACTCAATTAACCGGTTTGTCGAACATACTATGAAAAAAGTCAGAAGTAAAATGGTTTACTTCCTAAGGTTTTTAAAAGATTGTTATGAAGGAATATAAAGTTATGAGCCTTCAAAAAAGCCTTTCCAGCATGGACAACCCCTTTAAATTCAATTTTGGAAGTTTAAAAAATAGAAACCAATTGGGACGCAAGACGCCAATGTTGAGTTATAATTTGGAATACAAAAAAATTCAAAATATCGAACGCAAGACGCCAAGTTTTACTCCAAATTTTGAAGATACACCATTTATAAAATATAAACGCCATGTACCGATTCAGTACGGTATGACCCTAGATAGCATTCAGATTGAGACTATCACGTATTGCCTATACGTATACCTATACCGTTAGGCTATACCGTATAGGCAATACGTATAGTCTAACTGTGAATGCTATAGCTAGGTCAGTACCGGTACTGATCGGTACATGGCGTTCTATATTAATACTTTTAAATTTTGGAGTAAAACATGGCGTCTGCGTTCTAATAGCTATACCGTATAGTAAAGAGCGAGCCGGGCCAAAATCTAACTTTTTTAATTACTTGAATTAGGAGAATCTCCTAAGGGGTGTATCAAAAAACGGAGATTAGAAAGTATAATTGAGAATAACAAACGTTTTTTATATTTTGCCGTATCTCAACAGGAAAAAAACGATATTGAATTTAAATTGTCGGTTTTATATAGTGCAAAGGTCCGCGAAGCTAAGCCAATATGTTAGTCGTGATCTATGGATAATTTTACACTTCTATGCCAAATATCGTCACACGGTCGGGCACGCAGCTATAAATTTGAAATGATTTGCATCTTTCTGCTTACAAATTTTTGTTCAAAATGACTTCTAAGTTTTTCAAAAATTTTCGAACACATTTTTTTTCAAAAATTAATTTTGGTTAAATGTAAAAAAAAATTGTGCGTACAGCTGTGTTGTTTTTAATTCAAATAAATAAAGTGAAATATGCTTAAATTAAGATTAACTCATAAGAAAGCTGTTTTTGTCCGGCATTTTCTAGCCATCAGAGGGCTCGAAAATATTTTCATGCTCAGAATCAATTTCCTTCGGGTACATTAACCTTGTCAGTTCAAATAATTCAGGTCAACTGTTATGGTTTAATCAGAAAGTTTGCCGGTTTGCTGCCTACATAAAGGTTGCTGGTTCTATAAAGTCTTAGTAGCTGAAAAATGATCCAATGAAAATTTCAATAGATATTTTTTTATCAATAGTTATGGTTTTCAATTTTTTTTTGTTATATTTCACATAAGAATTTCCTACCACGGAAAACGTAAAATAATCTGGATCTAGATCAAATCCCGGTGCTCACCAAATTTTCAACTTCAATCCCGATCCGGTCTCGACCCAAGTGAAATTGTCAATCCCGATTCCGTTTCAGAACATTTATCAAATCACACAATTATTTTAATAAGTTGACAATCGTGTGATTATATCCCTTTAACACCTTTCGCTGGATCTGAGAGATGTGGGCTGAAAAGCGGCCTCATGAGTGGCTAGGAGGGGTTCTGAGGAGTGTCAGGATTTGGCTCCCTGAGCCGCTTTTCAGCCCCTTAATCTCTCAGATCCAGTCTTATTTGCCATCAAAGTTGTAACGCGGAGTGAAAAGGCAGGACGCCACAACTTATGTTACAAATTTAAAGTTATAAGCAAATCACCCAAAACGATAAAAAAAATTATGCAGGCTCACATCTGGTGGTATTAATGCCACATTTCTAAAGATAATTTAAACAAAAATCGATTAAACAAAAAACTCATCCTAATTTTACAACATCAACAAATTTGGAGCAGCTCCACTGTAGCTTGTTCAACGAAGATTCATTTCAGTACAATAACGCAAAGATGATACAGACAATACAATGATTTTTCAGGCCATTTTTTGAAACAGTTTATAGTAAGAAAATTATGAAAATAAACAAATTTCATTGTGAAAAAAATTTGGACAGTATTCTGAGCGATCAAGGTCAAAAATAACTAATCAGGAATAATCACTCGACCATAAGCATTAAATGTTATTGCGAAATTTACTTTTGACCATTACTTCTCAACCACCACTTTCATGAGGACTAACGACAATTTACATCAACAACTTCCCTGAATATTGTGCCATAATATGGCAGCCATATACAAAATTTGGCCGTATCAGTTTATTTGTTCTAAAACATACATAATTCAATATCACTGACGACACATCTGGATAAAATGCGCTTAAAAGCTCTATAATTGACACCTATTTCACGATAACATCCAAATGAATGTCTACGCAAACTCTTATTTAACTAATAAAATGATTTGAGTGTCTGTTAAGTTCTTATTTACATTAGATTGGATGAGTTTTCGACGTGGAGATGATGGTAAGAAAACAAATGTGACTTTGAAAGTACTTATATTTCAATTGAATAATTAGAAGATTGTACCCTTGCGTAATTGTTATCACTTATCTCGGAATAATTGTAAGAAAATTGCTCAGAATCATCGGATTTTGAAAATATGGGACTTTTGAAGCGATATTTGTTCCAGATGGGAACCTACGGCCAGGGTTGTCAAATGGATCATCCCCGACCGGATTTTTTATCCCCATTTTTTGCCTATCGTTTGCTCAAACCTACGCAATAAGAAGAATGGGAAACCCACGCAAAAGCCATCTTTTCACAATCTTGGCTACGGCCGAGCTTACAATTTCCCTAAAAATGTGTCACCTTTAAGGGGGTGGTCGTCGCAAAATGAGGCTCTAGAAACAAATTTTCCCAATTTTATTGCTATGCCTTTTTTATGAATATATGGAAAATTACAAGCATTTTGGTACTCGTTTTATTTTCAAAAATGGCTAGGAAAGCACTTTTTGATCAGTTCAGAAATATTTCGTATGAAAAAAGTAAAAATTTCTTGATTTTTGGAAATTTAAACGACGATTAACAGAAAAACGAGTCAAAGAAATTTAGACAAAACTAACTTGGTTTTTTTGCCATCAGACTCTTCAGCTGCACATTTATCTAGTCCGAATGTGTGACTTTTAAATTCAGTGGAGGAGAAATACATTTTGATTGTGACCTAAACAAGCGTCAAAATACCTGTGTTTTGGTGATACTGGAGCAATCAAGAATTTTCAAAAAAACTTAAACAGTGGTTTTTTGGCTCACGTTCTGTCTGGGTAATGTGAGTCAATAAATTCATTGTTGTTCCCAAATAAACTCAGGGAGGAGCATTACATTTTTGAAAAAATAATTTCCGGTTATTTTTGTAAGCACGTTTCTGATTGGAGAGATATTCGTCACTTTTGATTTTATTTTTAGTATGCAAGATTTTTGTTCAAATATATAAGAGAGAGGTAAAGTTTGGTCCGACGATTTGTACTTTTTGCTACAATTTGGTCAATGTGAAAAACGGCCATTTTTGCCTAAAATGGCGACAACACCCCTTAAGGTGATCAACGTTATCCGAGCCTTGAAAATATGTAAAGTTTTTTCAAATATTTTTAACCCCTGGAGGGCTACCATTGCTTCATTGAAGCTCACTTTGAGTTATAATACTGTGATTAGGATGGGTGAACCTGAGAAAGGAGGATTTCAGGTCTCAAATGACCAAACGAATCCCATGGGATCGATATGATAAGAGTGAATTTGGGAGAAAAAATCTACGTTACAATTTTTTCCAAAAAGTGACTGAAAATGAACCAAAAATCGTGTTTTTTCGGTAATTTTTTTTTTTCAATTGAAAATTATTTTAAAAATTTAAAACACGTACCAGGCTAGTATTAAGCAGGTGTTTTTTAGCCTGATGACTGGAGCTAGCTAATAGCAAAAAAAACATTAGTTTATGTTTGATGCCCGGAAAAAGTTATCTTGATTTTCCTAGGTCGAGCTTGAGTAATTTTCACAACAATATTATTATTAGTACTCGACGAGCAAATATTTGAGCACCCGATAAAAGGTCATATTAACTTGAAAATTACGTATATAGGTAGTTTTTGACGCTTGAAATTTGGCTCCTAAGAAATTTCGTGACTTCGACCATCGGTGGCGCTGTTTAAGGTGGTGAAGTAATCGTTTTTTAACAAAAGCGAAATGTGGCATCTTTATTTCGCATGCCTCACTCAACTTTTTTGAGTAAACGCGTAATTTTGCTCCAAGTTGAAATTTCCAAATTTTTATGGAGACCCATGGTCACGTGGTGTAGCACGGAAATGGAGGTGCCGAAAAGTCGAATGATTCAATGATTTAGGGTGTTAATAGAAGCCACAGCATGACTTTGTGGAAATGGTATTAGCAAATATAGGTCTCAGATAATCAATGTGGGCTTGAAGCGATTCTATGTTTGGTGGCGTAAATTGTCAAGTTTAGCAATAAACTAAACTTTTTTTTATTAAGAATTTGAAGGACATGTCACTATATGAATAATGAAAGACACCATTAGATAGGAAATTTTCTGGAGGTTTATTTTCCATCTATTACTTCAGAAATTGTTTTCAAAATTTGCCGATCGCTGATTTGTTGAAAAAATAAAAATGCTCAAAGTCACTTTTGACCCCGGAAATGAACGCGTGATCAATTAGACTAGAAAACATATTGTTTCAAAATTTGTTACAAATGCAGAAAATGATTGTTAAGCGGCCCACGAAAATTGTCAATTTAGGGGGGTTATGCGACTCTAATTTGACATTTTCTTGGTGAAATATATGAAAATTAGAAGCTTATGTGAATAAACCGAAAATGCTAATTTGTAGATGCTATCCACTAATCTTGCAAAATGGCTCTATTTTTAATCAAAGTATTATCAAGAACATTTGTGAGAGATTAAGACAGCGTTTTCAACTAACGCCGCAGTGGTTTAAAAAGGGGATTTTTGGATTCAATTTTGTTGAAAAATGAGCTTGCAATCGGCGTAAGGCCGATAATGAGGGATATTATATTTTCAATTTAATTTTTGTTGAAAAATGAGTTTCCAAATTTTTAGGAACTTTCCACAATTTTTAGAAACTTTTCAAATTTTTTGGAATTTGAAATTAAAAATTAATGTTCAATTTTGAAAAAATGAGCCAATTGGAAAGAAAGTTTCAAAAATTAAATAAACTATTTAATTTAAAAAAAAAATAAATAAATTCCATAGAAAATTTGATAATTTTTTTCTCAAATTTTAAATCTTTGTTCAAATTATTTTTTTTTAAATTGGCCCAATTTTTTCAAAATTTAAAAAAATTTAACAATTTAAATAGGAAAACTGTCAAGTTTTAAAAATAACTTTATCGAATTTTGAAAGTTATTGTTAATTTTTTGAGAAAATTTTAACACAATTTTTGAGAAAAATTTTCAAGTTCATCTTATCTTTGATCTCGCATTCATTTAGCCCGTTAAGTAGCACTCCAAAACCATCTGGTTACCGCGGTTCACCCCCTCACACTTTGATTATCTGAAGGCAAAAAAAATTCTGGGAAGATCGAATCGGTCGTACTTTTTTGAATTTCCGCCTGATTGGCTGTAAAATCGACAAAAAGTGCGCGAAATCGACAATTTTGAAAGTGAGAATTAGAAAATTTAAATTGCACCAAATTTATTTGGGTAAGGGTTTGCTGGAAACAATATTAGCAACTATAGTCAAATTTTTGAACAGCGGATTTCTAAGAAAAAATTAATTTTTCATCAAAATATTTTTTTGATCTTAGCAGCACGTTCTGATTCAAATCAGAACCATAGTGTAATATAATTGTTTCCAGCAGAACCGTACAGGAATCTTTGGTGGCAATTAAGATTTCTTTCTCATTTTATATTCAAAATTTAGTTTATTTCCGGCACTTTTTGTGATTTACAGCAATAGGCGGAAATTAAAAAAGAAGACCGATTCAATGTCATCACCCCTTGGGCTTGGTAAAATAACAGAACATATATTTTATCAAATAAAAACAGGATTTCGGGATCCGAGGTCGGGATCGGGATTGATAAAAAATAATAACCTCGGGATCAGGCGGGATGGTTATTGAAAAAATTTATGAGTCGGGAATCGGGATTTTGAAAACTCATCCCGTTTTTAGAAAATCTGCCTTAAACATTTTCTGATTTGTGAGCAAAATTTAAAATATGTTCTAGCCTAATTTTTAATCATGCGGTTTTAATTTCTGGCGACTGTTTGAGCATTTTTTTTTCAACGCAATCAGCAATTAGCAAAATTTTGAAAAATTTTCTGAAAAAATAGATAAAGGATGACGCCCAGAAAATTTCCTATCTGATGGTGATTTTCATTTATTTGTCATATTGACCATTTTTTAAAATTCGTGTAATAAAAAAGCTTTGTTTTTAGGCTAAATTGACATTTTTGTCACTTTGATTACCATAAAAACCATTTTCCGATTTGTTAAAAAATTCAAAATATGTTTTTCCAGTCTTATTTTATCATGCGGGTTTTTATTTCGCGGGGGTCAAAAGTATTTTTTGGAGCATTTTTATTTTTCAACCAATCAGCGATAAGCGCAAAATTTGTGAAAATTTTTCTGAAAAAAATAAATTTAATGAATTTTCAAAAAAGTTTCCTACCTAATGGTCACTTTTTATTTATTTCTTACAATGAGCTTTCCCTGTAAATGCTTATAATACCGTGTTGCTGTTGTACAACACCAAAATCATGGACGCCGCTAGCAACCACCTGTGGGTCATCTGAGATCCCATATTGCTAAATACCGTTTCCACAAAGCGAGTAATTGCGCATCTTTTGCATATCTCAAATCACTAATTTGACATAATGACTTTTGGGCACCACATTTCGCGGTCCTACACCACGTGGACATTTTTTTAGTACATAAAAATTTCAAGATGTCAATCTGAGCAGAATCTTACAGTTTTTAAGCGGCAACAACAGCATCAAATTTTTTGTCCTGAAGGTTGTAAATCTTAACACGCTGATGTACATTAAGTTAATTGAATAAAAGCTTAATTAATCATTAAAAATGTTGTTTTTTGAAAAAATAAATAAAATCATGTAATATATCACTATTCAAATGCTAAAATTTTTTTCCGCATTGAAACGCGACGGAATTTTTTTTTTCTCTGGTCAATTAAATAATGAATTACCAACATGTAAAAAATCAGCGGTACGTATTTCAAATTTCCAAAAAAAATTGATTTGTGAAAAAATGCCGATTTTTCATGATTTTCAAGCTCCAAAAAACTGCGGGGTTTTTTAAAAAAAAAATCGGAAATAAAAAAACATGTTTTTCAGCCGCAGTTTAACCTGAGGAATTCATTTCGTGGTCAAAAATGACTTTTAAAAAGAACGCTTTTATTTTCCAGCCAATGAGAAGCACCAAAATTTTCAAAATTTATGTCACAAAATTTAAAAAAATAATCTCCGTAAAATTTGAACACAGAATGGGTTCCTCGGATTTTTCTCAAAGTTGCGCTATATAAGAAAATCCTCAATTTGGACGCCGGGTTCACCCATCTAACTGTGATAACCACAGTACCAGATGTACCAGATTAACACCTATTCGTATTTCGCATGAACGAATGCTTGAGCAGAGCCATTTTTGATGCCTTCAGAAAGTATCAGCTGATCTTTGCTACAAAATAACTAATGAAACAGCGAGACTTTATAAGTAGAGTTTACCGGAGCACTATAGCAATAATTTAAAATGCCAGAGAAAGTTATTCAGGCTCATTCAGCTCATTATAAACCTTCTGAAAAAACTCTTTCGATTCTGATAACTTAGGTTATCAGTAGGGTTAAAAACGCCTACTAATGATCAACAAAAATTCTTTTCTATCCACTAGAATAAAATAGTTTACGGATCCTTTTTCCAGACGGAAACTTCATCTCGAAAACGTTTATATCTCTATAGCGGCGTGTGGATCCCACTGGATGTTGTCTAAGTGATTGTTTTCCTTTTTAGGATGATTCACTTAAGTGATTGTGATCCTATTTTTTTACATACTATGCCGACGAACTCTTTTTAATTGATTATTAATCTTTAATTTTTTGACAGTGGAAATATATTAAGCCTCAAAAATAGGTTTTTGAAGGATGATGGTTAAAATTTTTGATCCAAACATTTTTACATTTCTCCACCCGTTGCGGTTATAAACATTTCTTAATTAATTAAAACAAAGCAACCAACTGAAAATAAATTATTAAACAAGTATTTTTCAATAAATTCAAAGTCATGCTATTTCATGAGCCTGCAGTCAATGTGATTTCGAGTTGCAGTAAATCTCCAGCTCATCACCATTTCAGTCATCTTCTGCTATAAATAATGTGAAATATTGGAAAAATTTGTTTTTCAATGTTCATTCGGACGGTAATATGAATAAAAAGCAATAAACTTCAATCAATATGACGACTTCGAATAGTTGAATTCTACACGCTAATTAAAATTTCGAACTTTCAATGGAGCTATACACTAACTTACAATTTATGGAAACCCACTTTTGCGAAAAAAACTGGTTTCCCTAAATGGTTCATGGGTTTCCATTAAAAGGTTATGGGTTTCCATTACATGGTTATTTTTCGCAAAATTTGATAAATTGTTTTTCTAGCCGAAATTTTAAGAGTTTTTTTTAATGACATGTTTCAGGGATCATTATAGGGCAGCCGAAATACAAACTTTTTAGAAGACCAAAAACAGAGTTTGTTTTACTCCAAACATGCTTAGTTTTAATGACTCGAAAATGATTCCATAAATCGTGATGGGTTTCCATCAAAGGGTTAATGGGTTTCCATTAAGGGGGTTCATGAAATGGTTAAGTAGTGTATGATATGGCCTTAACGACACTTTGATTTTGTTTTTGGTCCGACTGTGTGTGAATAGGTGATTTTAAACACTTGAATGAAAAACTTAACAAAGTGGTGTTAAGGGGATGGACGGCATCCCGGATGGTGGTGTAAGGTAATCATTATTCCCTGAAATGGTGGAAAGATCAGCCGGGGCTCGACCTAATCGCTCCTTACAGTGGGTTCCTACATTTTCTGCAGTTATTATGCTCATAAAAATGGCACCAAATCGATATAATTCAAACTAAAAATCAAAATTTAACTTCCGAAAAAACAGTAAAAAAGTATTTTTATCTACAAAGTCGAATTAAGCTTTTAACTTTTGATAAACTTTGTAATATAATTGACAGTTTTTGAAAAACAAATAAAAGAAGAGCTACATTTGAGCCCACTTTCGATTTCACCACAAAAAAATTTACTTCCGGTCTACTCAGTATACAGCTAGGGAATAGGCAAAAGCTGGGCATCTTCGACCGAAAAATGCCACGACTGGGGCAGGCCAGGCGAAAATAGTGGTCGAGTGAAAATTCTGGGCCCATGGCTAAAAAATTTTTGCTAAGCTGAAAAAAAACTGATAAAAACAAAAAAAAAATGGCCCGGGCGTAAAATTATTAAGGCGAAAAACATAAAGGCCTGGCGATATGGTGAATTAAAGCAAAAAACCAGGGCCCGGTCGTAAATTCTGGCGCAGGGGCGAAAAATCAATAAGCTAAAAAAAAAAGGCGGGGTTATCTAAAAATGATTATCAAGTCAAATGACTTAATTTAATTTTGGCCTGCTGAAAAACCAAAATTTTTTAATTTTTGGCAATATTTTATTTTGTATGGTGAATTTTCTTTCTTGATAAAAAAACTAAAAAATAAGTGGATGCATTTCGATCTAAAACATCGTTCCAATGGACCTAGCGCCCTGGTCGAAAAATCGTTCGCAATGTGGTTGCGCCATGTTTGAAAAATTGGCCCTTGTGTGACCTACGCCTGGTGGAAACGCGCTCTCATGTGACCGCGCCTTGGTTAAACATGACAACGATACTGGCAAGAATGTGGCCAGCCAAGACCAGCAAAATTTCCAAAGCAAAAGTGGCCCAGATGCTGGCCCAGCTCCTAGCAAAAAAGCCTCAACACCCGGCCCAGCTTCAGACCCATCAAAACAGTGGCTAAGGCGCCCAGCCAGCAAAATTTTTCAGTTTGCGCTCCTTGGTATAGAAGTCTAATCCGATTTCCACACTATGCGGGAGATTTGAGCCCTACATTTAACTAGATACACACAACAATTATACACAGGGCTCAAATTTTCTGCATAGTGTGACAGGGGAATTACGGGTCGTTTCCACAGTCAAATTAAGGGGTTGGCAATCGACGCGGCAGACTGGAGTGAATTATTTAACGAAAATAATTTTTGGTTTGATTTTTTTTTGTGGCCATGTTATCGTTAGCCAACTAGAATAATGTGTTCAGTTTCGTCACAATCATGTTTTATGTAAGGGAAACTTTAAGTTCCGAGTTTCATGTTGGACTTCCGTAAAAAATTCTCGAAAGCAATCGAAAGCATTAAAAAAAATTTCAAGAATTTTTTGTGGCCAAAATTTTCGGATTTTTTTATTGAAATCTGTGTGAAAACAATAAGAAATAGGCACTTCACTTTTTTTATAGATGCTTTGGATTGCCTGGATTAATGAAACATTACTTTGATGGTATATTTGACAAGAATATATAAAAACCAGTAAAAAGTTTTTCGTCAGAGCCATATCCGTATTGTCACAATGCAACGACCCTCCTTAAGGGGGCTTGCCTGTTACCGATAGTTTGACACAGTTTAAAAATACGCTACCTCCACTTTCAGTGCTTGTTCGACTTAACTTCTTGTGAGATCCAATTAGTGAAAACACCTAGATATTCGCAGTTTTTGAGAAATCTAAACAGAATAATGATTTTTCAAGTAGTAAAACACTCCCAATTTTTAAACAAGGCTTTCGAATTATTTTTATCATCTTCAGGTAATGTGTTAAAGTAAAAACTTTTGAAACAGAATTTTTGGCGAGTGTTTCGTTTAACTTTAATTTTGGCAATCGTAGGCCTCGAAATTGCTTAATTAAAAGCCTACGATTCTAGTGCATCTTTTGCTAGTTATTTTGATTATAACAAGACACGAGTAAATTTGTTGGTAAAATTTAGCACTTTCGAAGGCCTACAATTGCTAATTAAAAGATGAAGAAACACTTCGAAAAATTTGCTTCGAAAAAAGTTTTTTACTTTCAACACATTACCTGAAGATGAATAAATAAATTCGAAAAACTTGTTAAAAAAAATGTAGTTTTTACTATTTTATAAGTAAATACTATATCTCGCAAAACAGAAAAAATATAAACAGAATAAGTTAATTATTAAACAACTCATTTCCGGGTAGCGATAGATTTGACTACGTCCACGACGGACGACCCATATGAGTTATAACGAAATAGTTATTTTGCATTCAACTGAAACACAAAAGAAGCAGCCAGTTAAAATTAAAAAAATTTGCTCCACCAAAAACAAAAGTCTTTATTCTCCACCCAGGAGAAAATTTTCCATTTTTTTAATTTGACAGAATCATTTCGGTTTAAATTGTTTCTCAAAGGTAAACAAACCGGTCCTGACCGTGAATTACCGGTAAACTTGTCACCAAAAAACAAAAAAAAAATCCGCATCTTTGTGGTTCCAGGTTGATGCCATAAGATGCAAAAATGTATACAGCAGGGTCGCGGCGGATAGGTGAAAGTTTTTTCGCTCAAAACTTCACCTATTAGCCGGATTTCAACCCATCCCGTGATTTTTATAATTTAGTTAAAGGGTAGTCAGAGTGGAGATTAAGGCTGATTTTTAATCATAAATGCAAAAGTGCGGTTTAAAAACATCAGAAACTACTTTTCGGATTATTGACTCACGCAGTAAGTTGAAATTTAGCTTCTAGAATGCATTTATTTGATTTTTTCGGCAATATATTAAATAAAAATTTTTACAAGCCTGAGTGTTTTTTTTAATTGGGGCCATTTTTTTTTTCCAGTCGGCTAGACAGCGGTTTTTGACTGGAAGAAAAAAATGGCGCCAAAACACAAAAGCTAAATTTGGCCATTTTTTCTCCGAGAAAAAAATGGCCCAATTTTGCTGGAACATTACATCGTTCTTATATTTGAATAAAAATATTATTTAATTTAATAATTATTTAAATCTATTATTAAACTGAGAGAAATGAGTGGTAAACTTTGAAAATTGTCGGAGAAAAGATATACAATCCAAAAAAAAATACAACTTATCTGAAGATGTTTCAAAAATCCACGGACTATATCTGTAAGTTTTTTTGAAAAGAAAGGAATTTTATATTAGATTCGTACCCGATGCGGCAAATTTAAATATTAAGAGATATAATTACTTCACTTGATTTTGGAGAACGTTGCGCTTTTGGGGTTGAATTATATCGACCAGACTGAAATTAATTGTGTAATGAAGTACACCACTGCAAAGAAATGGTGTAGACTGTGGTTGTCATGCACTTAAAAGCAGAGAATATTTCAAGAAAATGTCTTCACTTGGAAATTTTTTTTTTCCCAAAAAACGGAACAGAAAAAAATAAATAGCTATCGTGTAACAAAATGCCTATGAAATAATTGCTGGGAATTTTTTGAACAAAAATTGTGTGCAGGATTTTTGAGGCAAATCAACTTTAACTCGATAATAAAATAAAACGACAAATTAATTGAATAGTCTTTGTCATTCATAAAAATTCTTATAATATCCTTTATTTGGCTTTTCGAAAACGCCTTCTTTTGCTAGAGTTTTGAAAAACCCCTATGTTTTGCCTTACGTCTAATCCGCCGGAAAGTTTTTTCGCTCAAAACCTTCACCTATTAGCCGGATTTACCTATCCGCCCTCAACCTATCCGCCGACCCTGCTGTATAATAATATGTTATAGTGACGAAGAAGAACTATAATATAAAAAAAGGGAACGCGCGGGATTTGAAACGCGGAAGGGATTAAGTTTGAGTGTTCGCGAAGATTTTGCTCCATGGCAGAAAGTAATCAATAAGGCAGCAGTGACGTTCCTGAGAAGAATAGGCTGGGCTTCTACCTTCTCACTCCGAAAACTAAAAAATCCCATTTTTACAACTTCGAACATATTTACTTGGAAAACGAGCAAATTTTCGCAAAACACTCAACTTAATCTTTTTCCCAGCGTTTTCAAGCCCGGGCGTTCCGGTTTTTTCTATTTAAGTCCTTTCTTTCGTCATATAAGATATAGATAAGGAAAAAATGAAGGTCGAAAATGAGGCATATGTTGAACATTTTTGACAATTTGTGAGGAGTTTCACAATCGTTTGTAAAGAGGTAATCACCAAAATGCGTAAAAATTACATTACTCCACCAAAGGCAATTAAATAAAAGTTAAAAGACTAGATTTTGGGAAAAGTCAATCCGAAATCACGTCATTTTATGACGCTGAAAAGGTTTGAAATATAAACTTCTTCAAAAATTTCCATGATTGAAAATTTGGCGATTATTAGCACATCCGCGATATAGCACAGGTAATATTTTTGCTATAAAGATATCGCGCCCCCCCCGTATATAATATCTAAAAACCCTTTGGAAGGCTTCGGGGTTTTTTTTCAAAAAACAAACCTGTTGATTTTAATACCAGACATGCAAGTTGCTTCTGAATGATTCACTTTATAGGAAAAATATTTCTCGAAACTGCTGCATTTTCTATTTTTTGTCCTGACGGCTCTGTAAAACTTTTTTTTTAAAGTGATTTCGATAAATTGCGTAGGTTAGGTTTATTTTTTTGGCAAACCTGTAAGATTCAAGACCGAAATTGCAGGTTATTTCTGAGGAAGTAACTTTTTAGATAACTTTATTTTTAAATCTTTTCCAATATTAATTTTTGGTTCTGACGTTGCCTTTCGTCACAAAAAAATAGGCTTAGGTTGAAGCACAATTTGTAAAAATGTCATTTTTCCCTCTAGGTTAGTAAAGTCAAAATGTAAATTACATACAATTAAGTTAATCTGTCCTTAATTCTCGAGGACTATAGTACAATAAAGTTCCAAGACTTTTTATTTTTCCGTAACTAGCTCTCAACGTCGCGCCACTAATTGGGTGCAGGAGCCTCCGAGGGTTAAACCGGTTCGTCATGGGAAAGCACAGTCACATCTGCCGCTGCTAAAAAGTAACTCACGGTCAAATAAACCACCTCTGATTGTTAATTCGTAATAAATGGACCGCAATGTTCATTTAATATGAAAGTAATTTTAATCATTTGTTTACAGATTGGGCTTTATGAAATATATCATGAACTGACCATTTACTGATGGAAAAATAAGTGACGCCAATTTGAAACACCTCGTGCGCCGGAATTTCCTACAAACGGTTCGGCAGAATAAAAACTAATACATTTAAACTATACCTTTTCCCTCGTTAGTGCATCAAAGAAGTTGCTTTGGGTGTTCCACTGTTTTGCATTTCTTTTTTTCACACAACTTTTCTTTATTAAATTTTCAAAAGGTCAAAATTACACTGGTTATTAATTTGATTTATCTGACAAAAAATGGTTTGTGATTCGGCAAGAACCTGTATCTGGACTACCATAACAATGTTTTTTCGTGTCAACGGTCACTGAGCTACGCAATTCAATCGAAGATGGGGGTTTCGAAATCCAAAATGTTAACCGTGTGAACAACCCTATGAACTTCTAAGTCACTTGGGTGAAATAAAGATAGTTGTTATAAGAATTGGTCAGAAAAAAATGTGCGGACCTTGAAACTGCGGTTGATCTTCCTGCATTTGAATTCAAATGATTATTCTCTTGAGATGGTTTAGCCATTTTTTTTTTCTTGGCATTGGCGATTTGTGTCTGTATGGCTCTACAAAATCATTGTGACTTCTAAAGCCTGTGCAAAACTTGATTGTTTCAGAGTTTGCACTCTTTGGGGCCAAGTTTTGCTCCCCCAAGTTGGCGTTGGGTAACCAGAGTGATAAGGTGCTTCAGTTCTCTGATGTTTTAGTGAATAATTTTTATAAATTAAATCACTCAAAGCATGCGAAATTATTGCTATTAATAAATCAACTTTTGACGAAATTCTTAATGGAATATCCTGTTCAGAGTGATATAACACAAGAATGGTAAGAATTGTACTGGACTGGGAAATAAGCGTCCTGACATCTTCTCTTCTCTCTGATTTTAAGGTTTTCTATTTTAACAGCATGTTCAAAATTAAGGCTTTCGGAATCGACTTTTCGCGATTCATGTCTTAGATATATCTACAATTAATTAAAATCAAACCTTTTTTTCTTCAAGATTATTCTTGAAGATTATTAAATTCTTTCGTTATAAAAAGTTTCAAAAAAAGGGCAAAGTTGGTCAAAATTTTGTTCAAATATGTGAGGTCATTATTAGCTTAATTAAAAATCGATGTACATGAGTCCTTTCTCAAAGCCAGAAAAATGAAACCTTTTTTAATTGAAAAGTGGAGCAGTATTACTGCTGCAGTAACTGTTGAAAAGTTGCTAACTTAGTTTTAATGAGTAAGTTGGCAATGAATTTTTTCTATTCTTGCAACGCGTTTGAATGTTTATTAAACTGTATTCATTAACAATTATTTGACTCAGATATCGATTACGGGGCCTCCTTGCGCAAAATTGATTCGATAATCTACTGAAAATCGGTTTGAATCCAGACCAGTAATGTCAGGGAATACTAAAATAATTCGGGCAATATTATTTGATATATTCATGTTATATATACTGAAAGTAAGGATTTAGGCAAAAGTGGATGGGACTCAACTTGATTGAGCAATAATCTTCAGACGCAAACTCATAACATTTTAGCAGTATGCCTGTACAGGCCTGCACAGTGCCCGCACTTAGTCTTTCGGAAATTTTTAACCGTCTTATATTCAGCAATATACTTTCAGAATATCACAATAATAAATATTTCCCGAAAAGTGAAGCTAAATTTAATAAGATTAATTAATAAGAGAAATAAAATACATTAATTTGTCAGATTACCTTGAAAAAGGTCCCGTTATGCAACTCTTATTCCTTAGTTTTTAAAAATGTTAAGGACAAACCTTTCGATCGCTTCATCGGAAGCATTTCTGTGACATGGCGTAGGTCGGTTAGAATAATTACTATGTCCTGTACTATACCCTGTAGTATGACTGTTGTTTTGCATCGAATTGGGAGCTCGGGCGGATGAAATTATATAAAAAGATACAAATAAGTGGCTAACAAAATTATTTGTCGCAACTGGTATTTTGTTGTTTTGTGTTAACTTCGGCGTGATAAGCTTGGAGAAGGTCCTGGTCGATTTTTTTAACGCTAGCTAACACATAAAAAAACTTTATTGGAGCAATTTTTTAGACTTGATCCCAAACTCGAAATTAGATTTTTTTGAAAATCCAATGAGAAAAATTTAAGTGCTTCATTTCGTCGTAAGAGCTTAAAGCAAGCCCACAAAACACTGATGAGACAAGTTGGCTTACGTTAAGGTGACATTGAGAAGTTTCAGTGGTCAATTGAGCAAACGGTAATTTAGAACTTTCATTTAAAAACAATACTAAAAAATCGAAAAACAACAAATTTTTTATTATCAATATTAGGCCGTAGTACACTTTTTTAATAACCCGAATAATTTCGAAGCATTTTTAAATTTTCTAAAGGCCTCATTTTAACCAGCAACAGTTATAGTACCCAGGGTGTTCCCGATAAAACCTAAAAATCGGGGTTTTCAGTGACAATGGGGCCAGAGTTTGTACCAAATTGTTCTAACCAAATATGACTCTTCTATAAATATATTTGAAACATAAATTTGCAACTGCAAAATTTTTCATGTGATAGATACTTAGGGTGGCAGGCTTTTTCTCAGGTTCGCGTCAAACTCGGTCGGAATTAATGGCGATTAGTATCGTAACAAGGTAACATTTCAAAATTTCAAATCTAACCCTAATCTCCGAGTGGTCGGAGCCCAAAATTATTTGACCAAAATTTTCACCGTAAAAAATTGTTCTGGACTGAAGTTTTCAAACTCATGAGGACATTTTTATCGTTGCCATTTTTGCTCGGGAGGCCTAGCTATAGAGCATGTTGATATAAAACAATATCGTGTGTAATTTTTCTAACAATTATTTTTTTCATAAAATTAGTTAAATAATAAATGGAACTTTTTAAACCCCAGGAACAGTTGATTAACATTAAGATAAGTGCATATTCTTATTTGTGATTCACAGCTGCGCAGCTGTTGTACTAAGCAATATTTTACGGCTGATCACGATAAAGAATTCAAATCTTTTATTTATTATGTGTATATTAAATGTAACATATTGAAGACTTTCAAGAATTATCAAAACCGTCGAACTAAAATTAGACGTTTTGCACTCTAGCGACGTTTCTGGTAATAATTTGACCCAAGGTTGCTAATAGTCACTAAAAAGTAGGACTCCAAGGATCATTTTGATGGTACTTACGACCTAATGAGGATTTGAAACTTGATGCTGAACAAAGTTGAAGGTCAATTTCAAAGGTCATCAATGAGTCGAAGTACGCATCAAAAAATTCCTTGAGGTCGACTTTCTAGTGAAAACTTCAGCAACCATGGGTTCATTTTTGAATATAACAGCGGTAACAGGCAAAACTTTGAAAAGTAGAGCTGAAATGGACTTTTGCTCTTTAGCGACTTTTCTGGTCATAATTGACCCATAGTTGCTAATATTTTACCAGGAAGTCGACCCAAGGATCATTTTTTTGTGGTACTTGAGCAAGACGAATGACCCTGAAATTGACCCTGAACTTTAACGGTCATTTAGGGTTGAAGTTTTCAAAAAAGTGCTGCCAAATTCTGAGATTCACATCGAAAGCGTCTTGTCATAGTAGTAACATACAGAAAAAAAAGAAATCGCCATTATTCTAGACGAAATGAGAGACAAAAAAGTGGTTTTTGGACACTCGGAGTTAAAAATAAAAAAAATTTAATTTCGATTTTTTTCTTTGTCTAGCTACCGGCCAAAACTTTTTGTTAAAATTTCAAGACTTTCTGTTTATTTTTTGAAAAAAGCCTGCCCCCTATAGTCTATAGAATACTTGTCATTCGGAAACGAGCTTACAAAACTGACAAATTATTTTTAAAACTAGATCCTTCTCCTTGATTTTTTAAAGTATAAAGTTATACTGTATAACAATGAATTTATGACTTTAATAAACCGCCAGAACGTGGGCAGTCACCTAGAAAGGTTTTAGAAATCGTGTTTTAATTTTTCAAAAATGAGAAATTTCACTAATTTATACGAATATTTTTCAAACCATTAAAATGGTGCTCTCTGACCATGTTTCAAAATCAAACCCAGTACTGATGCTTGTTAAATCGTCCCAAATTTTTGACAACATTTAAATCAAATCTTGAGATTATTCGTTATTTTGGGCCTCTTTAAAACTATTAATACTATTTAAAAACTCTAATAAAAAATTTTACCATACTATATCGATGATGTGGTGGAAATTTTCCGGGGTCGGTCGTCCGGGAGCTGGTTTTGCACGTTCGCGAATTTGTTCTTTGCTGCTGACTGAATGCAGTCATGATATCAGGGATTCATGTTGGCTATTTTTCAGATTGAACACGGAAAATAACATATACTAATTTTTAAAAAATGAAAATTTCTACGTTTGCATAACTTCTAAAGAAGGCCATTGCAGAGACATAAGTTCAAAACTTGTGTTGGGTTTTGATCAAATTTGTTTTCTCCTAATAATTTGTAACCTCCTCCCCGCCTTTGTCTTTATAAAGGCAGAAATTGCAGGGCTCGAAAAGTTTGAGTCAAACGGCGCAGAAATAAACATCGTAAGAGACGCTAAATTTAACGGTGTATAGAATTGCATTTTTTTTTCCAAAAATTCATGTTGGAAATTTCACACGGAAAATTTTTAGGAATGTTCAGCAAAATTTCTTCGAAAATTGTTGTATGAAACAAAACATGATGTCAAAGTTCTGAGAAAACAAATTTGAAACGACAATTTACTCAATAAGGAAAACGAAGGCGAATTGAGGACGTATTGACGCAAAGCTGGCACTGATTTGAGCTAACAGCTCATCGAAGAAAAATTCAACTTTTGCTGCGTTTATATTTGACGCACGGAAGATATGAATAATATTTTAGGCGGTCCTAAGACAAGATTCGAATAGCCAGGGTTTCCCTTTGGCAAATCGTATTTTACGTCATTGAAAAAGCGTATGATTTTCAAGAAATGCGAGGTCTGTGAACGTCTCTTTTTTCTCGCAGTATCGAGTTCATCACTTCAACAATTTGAAAATGTTATTACTTTACAGGGTAATGGTCGGTTCCTTCATTTCTGCAGTGATTATGGTCATAAAAATGCTATCAAATCAATGTTGTGTTTTTAAAAGCACAAAACACCCAAATAGAACAAAAAAAAATTTGAAATTTTGCGTTTTTCGAATTTTTTTTTCCCCAGTATTTTTTCTCAAAAATAATGTTGCAAATAAGTTTGTGTCAATTTGACGAGTAAAACTTCAAATATCGGGTTGAGTAAGCCAACTTTCCACATTCAGTGTTTTCTCAGCTTTCTTTTGAGCTTACTTTCGAAAAATCGAAGCACAGTTTTTTTCGAAAATTTTTTCACGGTTGATCTTGAAAAATTCATAATTTTTTGTTTGGGGCCGAAATTTGACAAAGAACCCGCCTGACAAAGTTCTGTTGTTAAGAGCTAGCTTTTGCAAAAATTTTAGTCAATTTTGAAATTAACCTAGGAGGAGATAGATTTTCCGATGAAAAAGTCCAAAAACCGGTAATTTTGACCGGGTTTTTACGTATTCTAGAATAAATATAGCACTTATCGAAAACTACTACAAAGTTTTGAATACTAATTATACAGGTTTGGTTAAAATATTTGGGGTTTATTTCAAAATAAAACCTGGGAGGAGATAGATTTTCCGTTTTTGGCTTAGGTGGCTCTTGGTGCCGCCTTATGGTGTGAAGGAGTGTTGTCATCAAAAGTTTTGGCAAATTTTTTTCGCAAAGTTGAAGGCTAGTTCTACAACTGGCAAATCTGAAGTTAATCCTCGAGGCCTGTTGCTAATATTTAATCGAGAAAATGTCAAATTAAAGGAAGCCACCATACCTTAATTTAATAATTGATCTCATTCCGTAAGAAATAAAGCAATTGGATTTTATTCGCAGTTTACGTTAATAAGCGCTCAAAGTCGAAAGATGACAAAACGAAATCTCACGTATTATCAGTTGTGTATCAACATTGTTTTATATCGTTAATTTTTATATGCCAGTGATTTAAAAACTATTGACGCAAAATTTCCATCAAATGATATACCGAAGTTTGAACATCCTCTAGATAGTTTTAGGGTGATTTGAAAAAATGGAAAAATCGCCCGGATCTGAGTCGGTCAAGCTATAAAATAAATTTTCGCAAGTTCAAAATTTTCCTGAGGTCCCATCGACTGGACATGGGTTCGCTAAACATGTGAATGGACATCAAATGGTGAGTGATATGCTTTTTTCTATTTTTATGAAAAAAAACATTTGTATTTCACGGCTTTATTAACCTTGACTGGAACTAATCAAAATTTGATCCGACCATGACAAAAAAAAATTTGGTCTAAAATTGCTTGAATTGATAATTAATTGCCAATAAGTTGGGTTAACGCAAAGATGAATGATTTAAGGTGCCAAACAACGATTCCGCCGGGTGATTTAAGGCAAGAATCTGCGTTTCTGAAACTCATTGAATCGTCGGGGGCTGCATGGGTCATTTCAGAAATTATTTTATTTGTTAATTAAACTAATTGATTTGGAACTAATTTAAACGCAAGATTCCCAAACGCGCTGTTAGTTAAAATGATATGAAAAAAGTTTCATCCGATTTTCACTAAAAACATTTGAGAACATTAAATTTTTCTTGTGAAACTTCTTTCAGCAACATTTTTGGCTGTTTTTTCGAAAAAAGCTATGAAAAGTAATTTCATACACAGCGCTCCCGCGAAAACTATGAGCGTCAAAAACTACTGAGTGACGTTAATTCAAGATCACAGGATATTTTTCCAAGAAAGCTTTGTTGTTCAGAGCCCAACTTGAAGGGGTTATGTCTCGCTTTTTGAACTTTAAAGCACGCCCTCAGAATAATTCTTGCAAGTTGTAAAAATCCCGGGAATATTATTTGGTAGATTTATTCTTCGTCTAACGATTACACATCTCAAACTCAATATTCCTGACATCAATCACCAGGTGGTGAAAGACTATTCTATAAGACTAAACGGTTTTTTTAAGTCTATCTTCTTGAGTTCCCACATACAATAGCGTCTTAAAATTCACACAGAGTAAACCGAATAAATGACGAACAAAAATATGCATCCGGTTTTGCACTACTTCAAATTTCCCGATTTGTATTTTCTAAAATTGTACTTATACCGATTTTTACAATTTACAATCTATCTTCTTTAGACGGATGAATCAGACTGAAGCCGTTTTTCGAACTGAGGTAGATAAATATAATGTCGTCAGTATGATGTTCTGAATTTTTGATTATTTTTTATAATTCCTAAAAAACTTGACATATAAGTGCACGGAATTAAAAGTTCGACAGCAAACGGGTGTCTCATTTGAACACAAGTACCATTAAAATTGAAGCTGAGATTCACTGATTCACTCAACTGATTATGTATAAAAATTAATTCTCATAAGGGGCTCAAAAACCGGCACCTACCCGCAAAGTCTTAATTTTCTGGTTAACACCGTTTTTTTTTTTTCAGAAACAAAATACTCGATAATGATTGGTCCAATATCCAGAATAACTGTATCTGATTGGTGTGATTTTCCCAGGAAAATAAGTGAAGTTCTCGAGAATCTCGGGCCTGCTATCAGCTTGCAATCCAATAATTATATAAAATTGCAACCAAACAATTCTATACGAATCCACGCTTATTTCGAGATAATTTGTTGTTCATTATTGTAATTTTTTAATTTAATTGGATTAGATTGGGAACGATCAGTTTAATAAGAGGGCTGTCCTCGTGAGGGCACAGTATCCGCCAAAAGTACCGCCGAATAAATTTCGCCAAAAAAATTGTCCGCCGAAATACTTATTCGCCAAAAAATTAATTAATAAGGTTGAACAATTCGAATATTATAATAAAATAATCGGACGAGAGCCGTTTCTTATTGAAACCATTTTTCGATACCGTTATTGTCCGTTTATCAGAATGATCAAACAAAAAATAAATTATTTTTAACCAGGGGTTTACAGAATAAAAGATCACTTATTTGATCGCATGAAATCAATTTGTTCTGATCTGATTTGTTCTCATGGTCGTAATGTTTTGAATTTTTGATCCGATTATAGGTCAACCATGGATTTGATTCGATCTCAATTTTATTTTCGTCTGCCGACCACAGCTTTAAAAATGTAATTCGATGCTCAATATCCTGTTCAGAGTCAAACACATACAAAAATTGGAGAGAAACATGACAGTGTGGTTGCGATTGGGATTTAGCGACGGATTAGTGTACAGGGCCGCCTATCGGCCACAATCATGGACCGTAATTTCGCAGTCTAGTACAGTTCTTACAAGTCTTGGTGTTTTTCACTTTGGAACAGGCAATGAACTTGCAATCATAAATTAAAAGCAGCAAGTCCAGTTTATAAAGGCAAGATCTAATCATTATTTGATTATTGATATTCTTTGGCGACTTCTATTTTTATAATACTAAATAAATTAATATTTATTAATTATTGGAGCTTTCGACGAACTGCGTTTATCAGCTAGAAAATTGGTGTTTACAAGTTTATATGAATAAAATAATAACAAAAAGGGGCTTACCATAATACAAATTTTTGGTACTGAAAAAGTTAGTAAACAATTTTCAGCAAAAAAATTTATGTTCTAGTAGTAAGTGCAAAAATTAGGTTGAAAATACGGCTCGTCCAAAAAAGCTGCATCGAGTAAACATGTAAGTTTGTTTATTTAGTTCGATATAATTTTTTTATAAAATAAGGCTTTATGTTCAGCGTTTTCTTCTTTAGGGCCTTATTTTTAACCTAAATTTTGAACTTATTTTAGAACATAAATTTCTTGTGCTGAAAATTGTTTACTATATTTTCAGTACAAAAACTTTGTATTCATGTAAGCCTTTTTTATTATTATTTCATTCTTAACTGTTTACACAATTTCTAGCTGAAGAATGTTGTGAGTTCTTTAATGATTTAAGATTGTTCATCTGGTTTCTAGAGAAGAAAAATCAAAGGGGTGTGATTTTAATTTGAATCCATTTTTTTCGATAACATTTTTATAGTTTTGAGTTACTATCAAAAAAAATTATAGGAATTTTTAGATAGTTAATTAATGTTTGACTTGATAAAAAATGCTCCTTCAATAAAAATTAACAAATATTATTTCATAAAAAATACTGGGAATTTCCTGTTCGTCCATGGCAATGGAATTGAGGCAAATTTGACAGGAATTGGTGGCATAAATCCATGCTGATTGACTTAAATACGACTTTTTTAAACTCCTGATTTTACAATGAGCTGATGAAACACAACGTAACAAAATTGGTCGGAATATTCTTTGCTTAAATGTTGATATTATTTTAACTCCCTCACACATTGTGATATCTAAAGGCAAAAAAATTTTCGGGAGCCCAAAACGGCGCAGAAATAACATCGTCACAGAACTACAATTCAAATATGTTATAGAGTTTGCAATTTTATTTGCAAATATTGTTGAAAATTTTATATACGATTAGCCGTTCGAAAGTTATTTTTTCCACTTTTTTTTAGGATTTTCGCTCAAAATTTCTTAAAAAATTAATTAGGGAAATGATACAAAATATCGAACTTCTGAGGAGGTCAGTTTTTAGGAAGTATTTGAGGATTCTTTTTGTTATAAGTTTATTTTTTCTGCAACCTCTATACGAAGAATATTTTTTTTCACAAGTGATTTTTATGAAAACCTCAAAATAATGAAACAAACTTATTTTTCGAAAAGAAATTGAACGGCAATTTAACCCCAAATCAAGCCGGCAAAGTTAAATCGATCAAATGAAGAACATAAGGTGGTACGTGAAATTTTGAGTTTTTCAGCTGATTAGCAATATATTTCAAACATTTTACTGCATATATTTTGCCACGCGGCGATATGAATAATTGGTTTTGGTAGCGGATCGAGATATATATTACAAATTTAAGAAACATTATAATATCACAAGTTTCACTCTGTAAGATTTGTAAACTGTAATATGTCATATGTAAAAAATGTTGGGTTTTTCAGAAATACAGGTGAGTGAACCTATCTTTACTCTTGCAGTTATCTAGTTCACAAAACTTCGAAATTTAAAACGTACGTGTTATTCACTAATTTTATCCTTGATCTCGATCAGGTGACAAATAATAAATTGATATCTTTTTCCAGTTTTCCGGTGGTAAGCGCTCACAGTTAGTGCCTTAAATAGGCTTTGGGTGTGAGGCGGAGTTCTCGTTTCTGGGTGTGAGGAGGACCTCCTCAGAGATTAAAGAAACAAGCGGTGATTTTCAAAAAATCTGCTTTATTTTTGACTATTCGAACCGATTAAAACGTAATGGTTTCTCATAATATATTAACTTGTATAAGCAATTTGTATTGCTTTTGGCAAATTTCTATTTTCAAACCATAAGATAAAAATAGAGAAAAATTGCATTCATAATGATGAAATACAATAACTTATCCGAAGACGACCAAATTATCGCAAAAAAATTTTGGCTGCTTATTTAATCCAAAAATTTTTAACTTAATCTAAGTTCGATATTTCTCATCTATATCGATCATTATGCTGGTCACTTTAAAAACTTATTTGCTGTTAATGAATAGGGAATAATTTTTAAAAGTTACCCAGGCATGATGATCGATATCTCTGAAGATGGCTGATATCACATTTCAGTTGAGCAAAGAAAAAGGTTATTTCAGAGACGGTTAAACTCAAAGCCTGTAAGGATATTGATTAATGTGTGCCATCTCTTTGCCATTAATTGATTTCGAGAATTTTTGCCCTCATCAATTAATTTCTGCTTTATTTGTCGGTGTTTAGTTCGCTCGTTGCGATTAATGCTCTAGATTCGCTTCGAAAACAGATCCCAGAATCTTCCGTTTGTCGTTGGCTCTCAACATTTTTTTCAGAGCTTGCTTTTTAGACCAGGTCCTTTAAAGACATTTCAAGAAGGTCTTCGTTCTATAATGGGATATGAATACAAAATTCGATGACAACCGGTGATAAAGATCATTATACAAAGTTTAAAGTTTTTGAGAAATTTTTTAAACCTTGCTATGTATTGTCGTAAATTTCATACAGGAAGTCATAAATAAAATCAAATAATGGTATCGCTAGCCACATAACGCGAATTTTCCAATATGGTCAAAAATTCTACGAATTTTATTTTCATTTCAACTTTAATTTCTGCCAGTAGCACGGCCCAGTGCCCAATATGCCGAAATCACGAAAGGTTTTTTTATCGCAAATTACTAAGGGTGAATAATGAATGAACGTCATAATTTCGATCAAAAAATTGGCCAAAGCTTCTTTTTGAATTTTGTTAAAATTTTTATCAAATGAGAAACTCTTTAAATTATAATTCCTGCAAGTGCTCATAT
>SCLH01000163.1:594673-708775 GCA_004367855.1 Oikopleura vanhoeffeni
CATTTTTGCCTTAAAATGCGACGAACACCCCCTTAAGGTGATCAACGTTATCCGAGCTTGAAATATGTAAAGTATTTCAAATATTTTTAACCCCTGGAGGCTCCATTGCTTCATTTGAAGCTCAACTTTGAGTTATAATACTGTGATAACCACATAACCAGATGTACCAGATTAACCACCTATTCGTATTTCGATGAAGAATGCTTGAGCAGAGCCATTTGATGCCTTCAGAAAGTCATCAGCTTATCTTTGCTCAAAATAAACTAATGAACACGATGACTTATAAGTAGAGTTATACCCGGGAGCACTATCAGCAAAATTTAAAATGCCAGAGAAAGTTATTCAGGCTCATTCAGCTCATTATTAAACCTTCTCGAAAAAACCTTCTTCGATTCTGATAACCCTTAGGGTTATCAGTAGGGTTAAACCCTACTATGACTCAACAAAAATTACTTTTTCTATCCACTAGAAATAAAATAAGTTTTACGGATCCTTTTTCCAACGGAACTTCATCTCGAAAACGTTTACTATCTCTATAGCGCGTGTTCGGATCCCACTGATGTTGTCTAAGTGATTGTTTTCCTTTAGGATGATTCACTTAAGTGATTGTGATCCTATTTTTTTTNTTTTTTTTAATACTATGCGACGAACTCTTTTTATGATTATTATCTATTAATTTTTGACAGTGGGAAATATATTAAGCCTCAAAATAGGTTTGAAGGATGAGTGGCTTAAAATTTTGATCCAAACATTTCTTACATTTTCTCCACCGTTGCGTTATAAACATTTTTATTAATTAAAACAAAGCAACAACTGAAAATGAATTATTAAACAAGTATTTTTCATAAAATTCAAAGTCATGCTATTTCATGAGCTGCAGTCATGTGATTTCGAGTTGCAGTAATCTCCAGCTTCCATACCAATTTTCAGGTCATCTTCTGCTATAAAAATAATGTGAAATAGTTGGAAAAATTTGTTTTTCAATGTTCATTCGGACGGTAATATGTATAAAAAGCAATCAAACTTCAATCAATATGACGACTTCGAATAGTTGAAATTCTACAAGCATAATTAAAATTTCGAAAACTTTCAATGGACTATACACTAACTTACCATTTATGGAAACCCACTTTTGCGAAAAAAAACTGGTTTCCATAAATGGTTATGGGTTTCCATTAAAAGGTTATGGGTTTCCATTACATGGTTATTTTTCGCAAAATTTGAAAATTGTTTTCAGCCGAAAATTTTAGAGTTTTTTTCTAATGACATGTTCAGGGATCAATTATAGGGCAGCCGAAATCAACAAACTTTTAAGAAGAGTTTTGAGCAAATTACACACCAAAAACAGAGTTTGTTTTACTCAAACATGCTTAGTTTTGATGACTCAAAAATGATTTCCATAAATCGTGATGGGTTTCCATCAAAGGGTTATGGGTTTCCATTACAGGGGGTTTCCATGAATGGTTAGTTAGTGTATGATATGCCCTTAACACACTTTGATTTGTTTTTGGTCCGACTGTGTGTGAATAGGTGATTTTAACACTTGAATGAAAAACTTAACAAAGTGTGTTAAGGGGATGGACCATCCCGGATGGTGGTGTAAGGTATCATTATTCCTGAAAATGGTGGAAAGACAAGCCGGGGCTCGACCTAATCGCTCCTTACAGTGGTTCCTACATTTTCTGCAGTTATTATGTCGTAAAAATGCACCAAATCGATTTAATTCACTAAAAAAATCAAATTAACCCGAAAAAAACTTAAAAAAGTATTTTTATCTACAAAGTCGATTAACTTTTAAATTTTGATAAAACTTTGTAATATCCCTTTATCACCTTTTGGTTAGAATGCGTAGCCACTACTCCTTTTAACGTGTGATTTTAACGTTGTGGCTACGCATTCTAACCAAAAGGTGATAAAGGGATATAATTGACAGTTTTGAAAACAATAAAAGAAGAGCTTCAATTTGAGCCCACTTTCGATTTCACCCCACAAAAAAATTTACTTCCGGTCTACTCAAGTATACAGCAGGGATCGGCAAAGCTGGGCATCTTCGACCGAAAAAAGTGGCCCAGCGACTGGGGCAGGCCCAGGCGAAAATAGTGGCTTGAGTGAAAATTCTGGCCCAGGCAAAAATTTTTGCTAAGCTGAAAAACTGATAAAAACAAAAAAAAATGGCCCGGGCGTAAAATTAATTGAGGCGAAAAACATAAAGGCCTGGGCGATAAGTGAATTAAAGCAAAAAACCAGGGCCCGGTCGTAAATTCTGGCCAGGGCGAAAAATCAATAAGCTAAAAAAAAAGGCGGGTTATCTATAAAATGATTATCAAGTCAAATTGACTTATTTAATTTGGCTGCTGAAAAAACCAATTTTTATTTTTGGCAATAACTTTTATTTTGTATGGTGAATTTCTTTGATAAAAAACTAAAAAATAAGTGATGCATTTCGATTCTAAAATCGTTCCAATGTGACCTAGCGCCCTGGTCGAAAAATCGTTCCAATGTGGTCCAGCGCCATGTTTGAAAAATTGCCCTTGTGTGACCTAGCGCCCTGGTGGAAAAGCGCTCTAATGTGACCCAGCGCCTTGGTTAAAATGACCAAGATATGGCCCAGATGTGGCCCAGCCAAGACCCAGCAAAATTTCCAAAGAAAAAGTGGCCCAGATGTGGCCCAGCTCCTAAGCCAAAAAAAGCCTCAACCCGGCCCAGCTCAGACCCATCAAAACAGTGGCTCAGGCGGCCCAGCCCCAGCAAAATTTTTCAGTTTGCCGATCCCTGGTATAAAGTTCTAATCCGATTTCACACTATGCGGGAGATTTGAGCCCTACATTTAACTAGATAACACACAACAATTACTACACAGGGCTCAAATTTTCTGCATAGTATGAAAGGGGAATATACGGTCGTTTCCACAGTCAATTAAGGGGTGGCATCGACGCGGCAGACTGGAGTGAATTTAATTAACGAAAATAATTGTTTGGTTGATTTTTTTTGTGCATGTTATCGTTAGCTCAACTAGAATTAATGTGTTCCAGTTCGTCACAATCATGTTTTATGTAAGGGAAAATTTAAGTTCGAGTTTACATGTTGGAATTCGTAAAAATTTCGAAAGCAATCAAAGCATTAAAAAAAATTTCAAGATTTTTTGGCCAAAATTTTTCGGATTTTTTTATTGAAATCTGTGTGAAAAACATAAGAATAGGCACTTCAACTTTTTTATAGATGCTTTGGATTGCCTGGATTATGAAACATTATTTTGATGGTATATTGACAAGAATATATAAAACCAGTAAAAAGTTTTTCGTCAAGAGCCCATATCCGTATTTGTCAAAATGCAACGACCCTCCTTAAGGGGGCTTGCTGTTACCCGATACGTTTGACAACAGTTTAAAAATACGCTACCTCCATTTTCAGTGCTTGTTCGACTTAACTTCTTGTGAGATCCAATAGTGAAAACACTAGATATTCCATGTTTTTGAGAATCTAAACAGAATAATTATTTCTAAAGTAGTAAAAACTCCATTTTTTAACAAGCTTTCGAATTTATTTATCCATCTTCAGGTAATGTGTTAAAAGTAAAAACTTTTTGAAACAGAATTTTTGCGAGTGTTTCGTTAACTTTAATTTTGCAATCGTAGGCCTCGAAATTGCTTAATTAAAAGCCTACGATTCTAGTGCATCTTTGCTAGTTATTTTGATTATACAAGTACAGAGTAAATTCTGTTTGTAAAATTTAGCACTTTCGAGGCCTACAATTGCTAAATTAAAGATGACGAAACACTCGCAAAAATTCTGTTCGAAAAAGTTTTTACTTTCAACACATTACCTGAAGATGAATAAATAAATTCGAAAACTTGTTAAAAAATGTAGTTTTTACTATTTTATAAGTAAAATATTATATCTCGCAAAACCAGAAAAAATATAAACAGAATAAGTTAATTATTAAACAACTCATTCCGTAGCGATAGATTTGACTACGTCACGACGGACGACCCATATGAGTTATAACGAAATAGTTATTTGCATTCAACTGAAAACAAAAGAAGCAGCCAGTTAAAATTAAAAAAATTTGCTCCACCAGAAAACAAAAGTTTTATTTCTCTACCCAGGAGAAAATTTTCCAATTTTTTTAATTGACAGAATCATTTCGGTTTAAAATTGTTTCTACAAAGGCAAACAAAACCGGTCCTGACCGTGAATTACCGGTAAACTTGTCAACCAAAAAATTTAAAAGAAATCCGCATCTATTGTGGTTTCCAGGTTGATGCCAAAAGATGCCAAAAATGTATACAGCAGGGTCCGGCGGATAGGTGAAAGTTTTTTCGCTCAAAATCTTCACTTATTAGCCGGATTTCACCTATTAGCCGGATTTCAACCCATCCCCGTGATTTTTATAATTTAGTTAAAGGTAGTCAGAGTGAGAGATTAAGGCTGATTTTTTAATCATAAATGCAAAAGTGACGGTTTTAAAACATCAGAAACTACTTTTTCGGATTATTGACTCACGCAGTAATTGAATTTAGCTTCTAGAATGCATTTATTTGATTTTTTCGGCCAATATATTAAATAAAAATTTTTACAAGCCTGAGTGTTTTTTTAATTGGGCCATTTTTTTCCAGTCGGCTAGACAGCGTTTGACTGGAAGAAAAAAATGGCCCAAAACACAAAAGCTAAATTGGCCATTTTTTCTCCGAGAAAAAAATGGCCCAATTTTGCTGGAACATTAATCGTTCTATATTTGAATAAAATATTATTTAATTTAATAATTATTTAAATCTATTATTAAACTGAGAGAAATGAGTGGAAACTTTGAAAATTGTCGGAGACAATTCAACCAAAAAAAATACAACTTATCTGAAGATGTTCAAACAATCCACGGACTATATCTGTAGTTTTTTTGAAAAGAAAGGAATTTTATATTATGATTCGTACCATGCGGAAATTTAAATATTCGAAAATATAATTACTTCACTTGATTTGGAGAACGTTGCCGCTTTTGGGGTTGAATTATATCGACCAGACTGGAAATTAATTGTGTCATGAATACACCACTCAAAGAAATGGTGTAGACTGTGGTTGTCATGCACTTAAAATCGCAGAGAATATTTCAGAAAATGTCTCAACTTGATTTTCAAAACGAAAGAAATAAATAGCTATCGTGTAAAAAATTGCCTATGAAATAATTGCTGGGAATTTTTTGAACAAAAATTGTGTGCAGATTTTTGGAGGCAAATCAAACTGTTAGACTGAAATAGAAATAAAACGACAAATTAATTGAATAGTTTTGTCATTCATAAAAATTCTAAATATGCCTTTATTTGGCCTTTTCGAAAACGCCTATCTTTTGCTAGGAGTTTTGAAAAAACCCCTATGTTTTGCCTTACGTCTATCCGCCGGAAAGTTTTTTCGCTCAAAACTTCACCTATTAGCCGGATTTTCCCTATCCGCCCTCACCTATCCGCCGGACCCTGCTGTATAATAATATGTTATAGTGACGAAGAAGAACTATAATATAAAAAAAGGGACGCCGCGGGCTTTGAAAACGCGGAAGGGATTAAGTTGAGTGTTTCGCGAAAGATTTTGCTCAAGGCAGAAGTAATCAAAAGGCAGCAGTGAGTTCCTGAGAAGAATAGGCTGGGCTTCTACCTTCTCAACTCCGAAAACTAAAAATCCCATTTTATAACTTCGAACATATTTACTTGAAAACAGCAAATTTTTTTGCAAAACACTCAACTTAATCTCTTTCGCGTTTTCAAAGCCCGCGGCGTCCCTTTTTTCTATTAAAGTCCTTTCTTTCGTCATATAAGATATAGATAAGGAAAAAAAATCAAATTTTTCTGTTCATAAAAAACACGTAGGCGGTCGAAATGACGCCATATGTTGAACATTTTTGAAAATTTGTGAGGAGTTTCACAATCGATTTGTAAGAGGTCAATCACCAAAATGCGTAAAATTAATTACTTCACCAAAGGCAATTAAATAAAAGTTAACGACTAGATTTGGGAAAGTCAATCCTGAAAATCACGTCATTTATGACGCTGAAAAGGTTTGAAATATAAACCTTAAAAAATTTTACCATATTGACAAATTTCGCGATATTAGCACATTCCGCGATATAAGCACAGGTAATATTTTTGCTATAAAGATATCGCGCCCCCCCCCGTATATAATATCTTCACCCTTGGAGGCTTCGGTCTTTTTTCAAAAACACCTGTAGATTTAATACCAGAAATTGCAAGTTGCTTCTGAATAATTCACTTTATAGGAAAAAAATTTCTGAAACTGCTGCATTTTCTATTTTTGTCCTGACGGCTCTGTAAACTTTTTTTTTGAAAGTGATTTCGATAAATTGCGTTGGTTAGGTTATTTTTTCGGAAAAAACCTGTAGATTAAAGACCGAAAATTGCAGGTTATTTCTGAGGAAGTCACTTTTTAGATAATTAAATTTTTAATCTTTTCCATTATTAATTTTTGTTCTGACGTCTCCCATTTCCTCACAAAAAAATAGCTTAGGTTGAAGCACAATTTGTAAATGTCATTTTTCCATAAGGTTAGTAAAGTCAAAATGTAAATTACATACAATTAAAGTTTAAGTCTATCCTTAATCTCGAGGACTATAGTACAATAAAGTTCCAAGCACTTTTACTTTTTCCGTAATATTCTCTCAAAGTCGCACCACTTAATTGGTGCAGGAGCCTCCGAGGGTTAAACGGTTCGTCTGGGAAAGCACAGTCACATCTGCCGCTGCTAAAAAAGTAACCTCACGGTCAAATAAACCACCTTGATTGGTTAATTCGTAATAAAATGGACCAATTTTCATTCAATATGAAAGTAATTTTTAATCATTTGTTACATGATTGGCTTTATGAAATATATCATGAACTGACCATTTACTGATGGAAAAATAAGTGACGCCAATCTTGAAACACCTCCGTGCGAGGAATTTCCTACAAACGGTTCGGCACGATAAAAAACTAATACATTTAAAATGATACCTTTTCCCCCCTTAGTGCATCAAAGAAGTTAATTTGGTGTTCACACTGTTTGCATTTCCTTTTTTTCAAACAACTTCTCTTATTAGATTTTCAAAAAGGTGAAAATTACCACGGTTATTAATTTATGTATCTGACAAAAAATGGTTTTGATTCGGAAGAACATGTCATCTGGACTACCATAACAATGTTTTTTCGTGTCAACGGTCATCTTGAGCTACGCAAAATTCAATCGAATGGGTCGTTATCGAAATCCAAAATGTTAACCGTGTGAACACCTTATGAACTTCTGAAAGTCACTTGGGTGAAATAAAGATAGTTGTTATAAATTGTCAGAAAAAATGTGCCGGACCTGAAACTGCGGTTGATCTTCCTGCATTTGAATTCAAATGATTATTCTCTTGAGATGGTTTAGCATTTTTTTTTCTTGGCATTGGATTTGGTGTTCTGTATGGCTCTACAAAATCTTGTGACTCTAAAGCCCCTGATGCAAAACTTGATGTTTCAGAGTTGCATCTTTGTGGCCCCAAGTTTGCTCCCCAAGTTGGCGTTGGTACCCCAGAGTGATAAAGTGCTTCAGCTTCTGAATGTTTTTAGTGATATTTTTATAAAATTAAATCACTCAAACATGCGAAATTATTGTTATAATAAATCAACTTTGACGAAATTCTTAATGGAATATCCTGTTCAGAGTGAAATAACACGAGAATGGTAAGAATGTACTGGACTTGGAAATAAGCGTCCCTGACATCTCTCTCTTTCTCTCTGATTTTAGGTTTTTCTATTTTTAACAGCATGTTCAAAAGTTAAGCTTTCGGAATCGACTTTTCCGATTCATGTCATAGATATATATCTACAATTAATTAAAATCAAACCTTTTTTTCTTCAAGATTATTCTTGAAGATTATGAAATTTTTCGTTATAAGTTTCAAAAAAAAGGCAAAGTGGTCAAAATTTTGTCAAATATGTGAGGTCATTATTAGCTTAATTAAAAATCGATGTAATGAGTCCTTCTCAAAAGCCAGAAAAATGAACCTTTTTTAATTAGAAAAGTGGAGCAGTATTACTGCTGCAGTAACTGTTGAAAAGTTGCAACTCATTTTAATGAGTAAGTTTGCAATGAACTTTTTCTATCTTGAACGCGTTTGAATGTTATTAACTGTATTTCATATAACAAATTACTCCTTGGCAAAATTGATTCGATAACTCATACTGAAAATGGTTTGAATCAGACCAGTATGTCAGGGAATACTAAATAATTCGGCAATATTATTTGATCAATATATCATTTATATTATAACTGAAAGTAAAGGATTAAGCAAAAGTGGATGGGACTCAACTTGATTGAGCAATATCTTAGATAATATATGCCACGCAAACTCATAACATAGCAGTATGCCTGTACAGGCCGCACAGTGCCCGCACTTCAGTCTTTTCGAAATTATTTAACCGTCTTTATTTTCAGAACATCACTTTCAGAATATCACAATAATTAAATATTTCCCGAAAAGTCGAAGCTAAATTTAATAAGATTATTAATAAGAGAAATAAAATACATTAATTTGTCAGATTTAACTTGAAAAAGGTCGTTATGCAACTATTATTTGCCTTAGTTTTTAAAATGTAAGGACAAACCTTTCCGCATCGCTTCATCGGAAGCATTTCTGTGACATGGCGTAGGTCGAGCTATAGAATAATTACTATGTCCTGTACTATACCCTGTAGTATGACTGTTGTTTTGCATCGGAATTGGGAGTGGCGGTGAATTATACTAAAAAGATACAAATAAGTGCTACAAAATTATTTGTCGCCAACTGTATTTGTTGGTTGTGTTAACTTCGGCGTGATAAGCTTGAGAAGGTCCTGGTCGATTTTTTTAAACCTAGCTAACACAATAAAAAAACTTTATCTGGAGCACTTTTTTAGACTTCGATCCCAAACTCGAAATTAGATTTTTTTGAAAATCAATGAGAAAAATTTCAAGTGCTTCAATTTCGTCGTAAGAAGGCTAAAAGCAAGCCACAAAAACACTGATGAGAAAGTTGGCTTACGTCAAGGTGACATTGAGAAGTTTCAGTGGTCAAAATGAAGCAAACGGTATTTAGAACTTCATTTTTAAAACAATACTAAAAAAAATCGAAAAACACAAATTTTTATTATAATATTAGGCCGGTAGTACACTTTTTGAATAACCCGAATAATTTCGGAGCATTTAAATTTTCTAAATGCCTCATTTAACCAGCAAACAGTATTGTACCCAGGGTGTTCCTCGATAAAACCTAAAAATCGGGGTTTTCAGTGACCAATGGCCAGAGTTGTACAAATTGTTCGACCAAATATGACTCTTCTATAATATATTTGAACATAAATCTTGAATGCAAAATTTTAAATGTGATAGATGACTTGTCCATCGGAAAACGAGCTTACAAAACTGAGAAATTATTTTTAAAACTAGTTTCTCCTCCTTGAATTATTAAAGTATAAGTTATACTGTATAACAATGATTTATGACTTTAATAAACCGGCCAGAACGTGGGCAGATCACCTAGAAAGGTTTTAAAAATCGTGTTTTAATTTTTCAAAAATCGAGGAAATTTCAACTAATTTTATACGAAATATTTTTCAAACCATTAAAAAGTGCTCTCTGACCATGTTTCAAAATCAAACCAGTACGCTGATGCTTGTAATCGTCCAAATTTCTCAAAAACATTTAAATAAAATTTGAGATTATTCGTTATTTGGGCCTCTTTTAACGACGACCACACTCTAAAACTATTAATAAAAAATTTTACCATACTATATGCCGACTGATGTGGTGGAATTTCCGGTGGTGGTCTCCGGAGCTGGTTTTGCAGTTCGCGAATTTGTTCTTGCTGCTGACTGAATGCAGTCATGATATCAGGATTACATGTTGGCTATTTTTCAGATTGAACAACGGAAAATAACATATACTAATTTAAAAAATGAAAATTTTCTACGTTCTGCATAACTTCTTAAAAAAGGCCAGTGCAGAGACATAAAGTTCAAAAACTTGTGTTGGGTTTTGATCAAATTGTTTTCTCCTAATAAATTTGTTAACCTCCTCCCAGCCTTTGTCTTTATAAAGGCAGAAAAATTGCAGGGCTCGAAAGTTTTGAGTCAAAACGGCGCAGAAATAACATCGTAAGAGACCTACAATTTAAAGGTGCCATAGAATTTGCATTTTTATTTCCAAAAATCATGTTTGAAATTTCACACGGAAAAATTTTTAGGATGTTCAGCAAAATTTCTTCGAAAAATTGTTGTATGAAACAAAACATGATGTCAAAGTTCTGTGGAAACAAATTTGAACGACAATTTAACTCAAATAAGGAAAACGAAGGCGAATCGAGGACGTATTGACCATAAGCTGGCACTGATTTTGAGCTAACAGCTAATTCGAAGAAAAATTTTCAACTTTTGCTGCGTATATTTGACGCACGGAGATATGAATAATATTTTTAGGCGGTCCTAAGACAAGATTCGAATAGCCAGGGTTTCCTTTGGCAAATCGTATTTTACGTCATTGAAAAAGCGTTTGATTTCTCAAGAAATGCGAGGTCTGTGAACGTCTCTTTTTTCTCGCAGTTATCGAGTTCATACACTTCAAAATTTGAAAATGTTATTGACTTAAGGGTATGGTGGTTCCTACATTTTCTGCAGTTATTATGTCATAAAAATGCACCAAATCAATCGTTGTGTTCTAAAAGCACAAAACAACCCAAATAAGAACAAAAAAAATTCGAAATTTTTGCGTTTTTTCCAAGTATTTTTCTCAAAATAATGTTGACGTTTGTGTCAATTTGACGAGTAAAACTTCAAAATATCGGGTTGACGTAAGCCAACTTTCACTTCAGTGTTTTCTCAGCTTTCTTTTGAGCTTACTTTCGAAAAAATCGAAGCACATTTTTGTTCGAAAATTTTTTCACGTGATCTTGAAAAATTCATATTTTTTGTTTGGGGCCGAAATTTGCCAAAACCCGCCTACAAAGTTTCTGTTTGTTAAGAGCTAGCTCTTGCAAAAATTTTAGTAAATTTTGAAATTTAACCTAGGGGATAGAATTTCCCGATGAAAAAGTCAAAAACCGGTATTTTGGACCGGTTTTTTACGTATTCTAGAATAAATATAGCACATATCGACAAAAGCTCACCTACAAAGTTTTGAATACTAATTATACAGGTTATGTTAAAATTTGGGTTTATTTCAAAATAAAACCTGGGAGGAGATAGATTTTCCGTTTTGGCTTAGGTGGCTCTTGTGCCGCTTATGTGTGAAGGAGTGTGGTCATACAAAAAAGTTTTGGCAAATTTTTTTCGCAAGTTGAAGGCTAGTTCTACAAACTGGCAATCTGAATTATATCCTCGAGGCCCGTTGGCTAATATGTCATCGAGAAAATGTCAATAGGGAACACCTTTTATTTTTATAATTGATCTCATTCCGTAAGAAATAAAGCAATTGATTTTATTTCCAGTTTACCGTAATAAGCGCTCAAAGTCCGAAAGATGACAAAACGAAATCTCACTGTATTACTCAGTTTGTGTATCAACATTGTTTTATCGTTAATTTTTATATGCCAGTGATTTAAAAGCTATTGACGCAAATTTCAATCAAATGATATACCGAAGTTGAACATCCTCTAGATAGTTTTAGGGTAGATTTGAAAAATGGAAAAATCGCCGGACTGAGTCGGTCAAGCTATAAAATAAATTTCCAGGTTCAAACTTTTCCTGAGGTCCCATCGACTGGACATGGTTCGCTAACATTGAATGGACATCAAATGGTGAGTGATATGCTTTTTTCTATTTTTATGAAAAAAAACATTTGTATTTCACGGCTTTATTAACCTTGACTGGAAACCTAATCAAAATTTGATCCGACCATGACAAAAAAATTGTCTAAAATTGCTTGAATTGATAATTATCTTGCAATAATTGGTTACGCAAAGATGAATGATTTTAGGTGCCAAACAACTAATCCGCGGGTTATTTAAGCAAGAATCTGCGTTTCTGAAACTCATTGAATCGTCGGGGGCTGCAGGTCATTTCATGAATTATTTTATTCGTTAATTATTAAACTAATTGGATTGGAACTAATTCAACCGCAAGATTCCAAAACGCGCTTGTTAGTTCAAAAATGATATGAAAAAAGTTCATCCGATTTTCTCTAAAAAAACATTTGAGAACATTATTTTCTTGTGAAACATTTCTTTCAGCAACATTTTTGGCTGTTTTTTCGAAAAAAGCTATGAAAAAGTAAATCATACACAGCGCTCCCGCGCAAAAACTTATCAGCGTCAAAAACTACTGAGTGACGTTAATTTTAAGATTCACAGGATATTTTTCCAAGAAGCTTTTGTTTGTTCCAGAGCCCCAACTTGAAGGGGTATGTCTCGCTTTTTGGAACCTTTAAAGCACGCCTCAGAATAATTCTTGGGCAGTTGTAAAAAATCCGGGAATACTAGTTTGTAGATTTATTCTTCGTCTAACGATTACACATCTCAAACTCAATATTCTGACATCACATCACCAGGTGGTGAGACTATTCTATAAGACTAAACGGTTTTTTTAAGTCTATCTTCTTTGAGTTCCCACATACAAAGCGTCTTAAAATTCACACAGAGTACCGAATAAATGACGACAAAAATATGATCGTTATTTCCAATTTCGATCTTTGTATTTTCTAGAATTGTACTTAAATACCGATTTACAATTTACAATCTATCTTCTTTTAGACGGATGATCAGACTGAAGCCGTTTTTCGACTGAGGTAGATAAATATAATGTCGTCAGTATGATTGTTCTGAATTTTTGATTATTATTTTATAATTCTAAAAACTTGACTATAAGTGCACCGGAAATGAAAAGTTCGACACAAAAGGTGGTCTCATTTGAACCCAAGTACCATCAAATTGAAGCTGAGATGTCACTGATCACTCAACTGATTAATGTATAATAAATTAATTCTATAAGGGGCTCAAAAACCGGCACCTACCCGCATAAGTCTTAATTTTCTGGTTAACACCGTTTTTTTCAGAAACAAAATACTCGATAATGATTGGTCAATATCCAGAATAACTGTATCTGATTGGTGCATTTTCCAGGAAAATAAGTGAAGTTATCGAGAAATCTCGGGCCTGATAATTCAAGCTTGATCCAATAATTATATAAAATTGAAAACCAAACAATTCTATCACGAAATTCCAAGCTTATTTGAGATAATTTTTGTTCATTATTGTATTTTTTTTTAATTTAATTGATTGGATTGGAACTCATCAGTTTAATAAGAGGGCTGTCCTCTGAGGGCACGGTAATCCGCCAAAAGTTACCCGCCGAATAATTATCCGCCAAAAAAATTGTCCGCCGAAATAATTATTCGCCAAAAAAATAATTAATAATGTGAAAAATTCGAATATTATATAAAATAATCGGACGAGAGCCGTTTCTTATGAAACCATTTTTTCGATACCGTTATTGTCCGTTATATCAGAATGATCAAACAAAAAATAAATTATTTTAAACCAGGGGTTTACAGAATAAAATAGATAAACTTATTTGAATCGCATGAAATCAATTGTTCTGATCTGATTTGTTCTCATTCATGTTCTAGAATTTTTGATCCGATTATAGGTCAACCATGAATTTGATTCGATCTCAATTTTATTTTCGGTCTGCCGACCACAGATTAAAAATGTATTCGATGATCATATCCTGTTCAGAGTCAAACACATACAAAAATTGGAGAGAAAAATGACAGTGTGGTTGCGATTGGGATTTTAAGCGACGGATAAGTGTACAGGCCGCCTATCGGCCAATCATGGACGCGTATTTCGCAGTCTAGTACATTCTTACAATCTTTGTGTTTTTTCACTTTGAACAGGAAATGAACTTGCAATCAATAAATTAAAACCAGCAAGTCCAGGTTTATAAAGGCAATGATCTAATCATTATTTGATTATTGATATTATTTGCGACTTCTATTTTATAATATAAATAAATTAATATTTATTAATTTATTGGAGCTTTCGACGAACTGCGTTTATCAGCTAGAAATTGTGTATACAGTTATATGAATAAATAATAACAAAAAGGGCTTACCATGAATACAAATTTTTGGTACTGAAAAAATTAAGTAAACAATTTTTCAGCAAAAAAAATTTATGTTCTAGTAGTAAGTGCAAAAATTAGGTTTAAAATACGGCTCCAAAAAACGCTGAACGAGTAAACCATAAGTTTGTAAATTTAGTTCGAAATAATTTTTTTATAAAATAAGGCCTATATGTTCAGCGTTTTCTTGAGGCCTTATTTTGAACCTAAATTTTGAACTTATTTCTAGAACATAAATTTTTTTGTGCTGAAAAATTGTTTACTATATTTTTTCAGTACAAAAACTTTGTATTCATGGTAAGCCTTTTTTATTATTATTTTCATATTAACTGTTTACACAATTTCTAGCTGAAGAAATTTGTGAGTTCTTTAATGATTTAAATTGTTCATCAGGTTTCTAGAGAAAAAAAATCAAGGGTGTGATTTTAATTTGAATCAATTTTTTCGATAACATTTTTTATAGTTTTGAGTTAATATCAAAAAAAAATTATAGAATTTTCAGATAAGTTAATAATTGTTGATTTGATAAAAAATGCTCCTTCAAAAAAAATTAACAAAATATTTATTTCATAAAAATAACTTGGGAATTTCCTGTTCGTCCATGGCATGGAATTGGAGGCAAATTATGACCAGGAATTGGTGGCATAAATCCAGCTGATTGACTTAAATAGACTTTTTTTAAACTCCTGATTTTAAATGAGCTGATGAAACACAACGTAAACAAAATTGTCGGAATATTTTTGCTTAAATTATGATATTATTTACCTCCCTCACACATTTGACTATCTAAAGGCAAAAAAATTTTCGGGAGCCAAAACGACGCAGAAATAACATCGTCACAGAACCTACAATTCAAATATGTTATAGAGTTTGCAATTTATTTGCAAAAATATTGTTGAAAATTTTATACGATTAGCCGTTCGAAAGTTATTTTTCCCACTTTTTTTAGGATTTTCGCCAAAATTTCTTAAAAAATTAATTTAGGGAAAATGATACAAAATATCGAACTTCTGAGGAGGTCAGTTTTTAGGAAAGTATTTGAGGATTCTTTGTTATAAGTTTATTTTTTCTGCAACCTCTATACGAAGGAATATTTTTTCCAAGTGATTTTTATGAAACTCAAAATAATGAAACAAAACTTATTTTTCGAAAGAATTAAACGGCAATTTAACCCAAATCAAGCCGGAAAAGTTAAATTGATCAAATGAAGAACATAAGGTGGTACTGATTTTGAGTTTTCAGCTGATTAGCAATATATTTCACATTTTACTGAATATATTTTGCCACGCGGCGATATGAATAATTGTTTTGTAAGCGATCGAGATATTATATTACAAATTTAAGACCAGTTATAAATAGCAAAAGTTTCACTTGTAAATTTGTAACTTATATGTCATTGTAAAAAATGTTTGGTTTTTCAAGAAATACAGGGTGAGTGAACCTATCTTTTCTCTTGCAGTTATCTAGTTCACAAACTTCGAAATTTAAAAACGTTACGTGTTATTCACTTAATTTTATCCTTGATCTCGATCAGTGACAAATAAATAAATTGATATCTTTTCCAGTTTTCCCGTGGTAAGCGCTCAAAGTAGTGCCTTTAGATAGGCTTTGGGTGTGAGGCGGAGTTCTCGTTTCTGGGTGTGAGGAGGACCTCCTCAGGAGATTAAAGAAAACAAGCAGGTGATTTTGAAAAAATCTGCTTTATTTTTGACTATTTCGAAACCGGATTAAAACGTAATTGGTTTCTCATAATATATTAACATTGTATAAGACAATTTGTATTGCTTTTGCAAATTTTCTATTTTCAAACCATAATGATAAAAATCAGGAGAAAAATTGCATTCATAATGATGAAATACAATAACTTATCCGAAGACGACCAAATTCGCAAAAAAATTTTTGCTGCTTATTTTAAATCCAAAATTTTTTAAAATTAATATAAGTTCGATATTTCCATCTATATCGATCATTATGCCTGGGTCACTTTAAAAACTTATTTGCCTGTTAAGGGGGCGACCTTTTACGGCCATCGGGGACACTGACTTCAAATATAAAATTAGTTTTTTGACTAAATCGGCCATGAGAAAATCAATGGTTTTTACCAAACTTTCCTATCTCTTCTAGAAATTTTCTAGAATTTTGAAATTTTCGTCCCTTCAATTTTATTTTCCTGGTCTTCAAATTGATATTTTAAATAAAAATTGAGATCCGGCAATCTGCTAAAAATCAAAGAAATTACCAAGATGATTATAACATGACGAAAAATCGCGGCTTTTTGGAAGATAAGTATCTAAAATTTCACATCTGCCATCAATTAATTTTGATGATTTACGAGTTCAGCTGGTGTTTTATGTTAGCCAAAAGTTAAGTTTTCCTCCTAAAATTTAGAGCCTAGAAAATGGTGAGAAAACATAATCTTTATCATAATATCAAAGTTATAGTATCGAAATAATTGTGACGCAAATATTTGCTTTTGTTAGGCGCAAAAAAGATTTATTTGTTCGATAAATATTGCGGTATAAACAATATTTTTTAAAAGACGATAACATCAGTTCACCATCAGATTTTCCCANTTAAATGAATAGGGAATAAGTTTTTAAAGTTACCCAGGCATGATGATCGATATCTCTGAAGATGGCTGATATCACATTTCAGTTGAGCAAGAAAAAGTTATTTCAGAGACGGTTAAACTCAAGCCTGTAAGGATATTGATTAATGTGTGCCATTCTTTGCATCATTTGATTTTCGAGAATTTTTGCCCTCAATTCATTAATTTCTGCTTTTATTTGTCGGTGTTTAGTTCGCTCGTTGCGATTAGATGCTCTAGATTCGCTTCGGAAAACAGATCCAGAATCTTCCGTTTCGTTGCTCAACATTTTTTTCAGAGCTTGCTTTTTAGACAGGTCTTTAGACATTTCAAGAAGGTCTTCGTTCTATAATGGGATATGGATACAAAATTAGATGAAAACCGGTGAATAAAGATACATTATACAAAGTTTAAAGTTTTTTGAGAATTTTTTGAACCTTTGCTATAGTATTGTCGTAATTTCATTACAGGGAAGTCATATATATAATCAAATAAATGGTATCGCTAGCCAAATAACGCCGAATTTTCCAATATGGTCAAAAATTCCTACGGAATTTTATCACTTTCAACTTTATTTCTGCCAGTAGCACGGCCCAGTGCCCATATCGCCGAAATCACGAAGGGTTTTTATTGCAAATTACTAAGGGTGAATAATGAATGACGTCATATTTCAAGATCAAATTTGCCAAAGCTTCTTTTTTGAATTTTGTTAAAATTTTTATCAAATTGAGAAACTCTTTAAATTATAATTCCTGCAAGTGCTCATATCGCCAAAATTGCGTGGGTGTTTGAGGTTTTTATCACAAATTACTCGTGCGTCATGAATGACCTTATATTTCGAGATTGAATTTCCTAGCTAAACTATTCAAATTTATATTTGATTGCGTTTGGTGGATCACGCAATTCTACACATTTTGTTTTTTTACTTCATTGGGACATTGTTTAAAATTCTTATTGTAAAACTTTTCAAAATATGAAGTCATTTCGAACGCTCATGGGTTTTTTTCATTTTTGAACAAAATTATTCATTTCTGTCCCCATACCGCCGAAAGTGCCCAATATATCGGCAATGTGTAATTGCAAAAAACTTTCGGCGATATTGGGCCACATGTAATTAATATTTGTTAAAAAAATTTATAGCGATTTTTATCCCTGCACTCATCTTCGTTATTAGAACTCATTTCATATGTCACCATGGAAGATGGCATTGTATCTTGGGATTCCATTCTCGTTCGTGATTTTGGAAATGATTTGGGTTTAATTTCGTCTTCACTATTAGCACTTCTAAAAATGTTATTTCAAAATTTTTATAAAACGATTTATATTCTTATTCCAACCAAAGTGAATCTTGAAAATTAATAAGTGCGTGTTCGAATCCCACTAAAGTGATTGTCTTGAGTTTGATAGTAGGCAAAGGTGCTTGACATTGGGAGCGTCAAAGTTTATTGGTGCTTAATCACTTAAGCAATCATGAAAGCCAATCATTCAAAATCTGAATTTCAGACAACATAAGTGAAATTCGAAGAGGCGCTAAGAGAATCCCTCATTTTTAAGATTCACTCTTTTGTTAAAAAGAATATATCATATTCTATTAGGGCGCGCCATAAACCCAGCAGACGGAGTCGTTATAACTACGAAAATAATAAGTCAGTATATTTTTTACGCTTATATAAGTTAGGCTGAACCGATATAAATATGTTTCACTATGATAAATTATTTTTTATCATTTTAGAAAAGATTTGAGTTCGAGTTTTGCTTTTGAAATCGTAAAAATTTCAAAAAAAATCAACTATTACGAAAATTTTCCGCATTTTTGTCCAAAATTTTTTCTGATGGTGTTTTTTAATAATGAATAAAAACTAAAAAAATAGCCACTTAAACTTTTTTCATGCATGTCTACATATTTTCTGACCGTTGTTTGAAAATCATAATATGTTTATTTGTAATTTTTGTCGTTTTTTAGAAAAATATGAAAATTTCCGCAAATCAAGTCCAAAATTTTTACTATGGTTTTTTGAACTCTCATGAAAAATCAGGCAGAATCACATATTAAATGTTTGGTTCTATTAAAATCCGTATGTCAACTAATGAGTTGCGCGCGATTTTCATTTCTAAACTATCGATGAAATTTTTAACACTCGCTGTACACGTCGAAAGTGTCATTTGGCACTGAAATTTAAAAATTTTATGGTGGTCAAAAATTCAAATTAAGTGTGGTGTAACAGGCGCCATTTCTAAAGAATATGAGAACATTTTAATATTCAAAACGCAATTGAAGGTCAATTTTTATCTCAAAAAAAGTTATTTTTCTCTACTTTTTGCCATTTTTGACCATTTTTCATGGGAAAAAAACTTCTATATCAAGGAAATTTTTAATTAGCAACGTAAAACAAGACTTTTTAGCGCACTACACCCCAAAATGTCTGAAGTTTATTAATATCGTCTTTAAAAAATCTGTGTCGAGTTTAGTTGGAAATGGATGTACAGTGAAAGTGGTTTTATATTTTTTCCAGATAATTAGTTATGTTAAGAAATTTAAAATATAACGTTAGCAAGAATGGACACTTTTATTGAAGATAAAAAATAAAAAAAATACATTTTCACATTTTTTCTTTCATTTATCGCTCTGAAAAAATTTACCAATCTGCAGGACTTATGGCACCCCTTAAAGCATACTATGAGAAGTCGATTTCTCTTGACTTCCAAAGTTTGAAATAGTTGATTGAGTAGGGTGTCTATGTCCCAAATAGGTTTGCTTTAATTTTTTTTATTTAGGTCAATTTGGGTACGAAAGCACGGGCGTGCTAAGCGTACGCAAATTGGTCTGAATAAAAAATGTGTTGTGAAAAACGCAACGTCATGATTATGCGTCATTTGGGTGGTTGAGCAATTTCACCGACTGCACTGGAGCACAGTGATAGACCGCATAAGTAGGGTCAGTACCGGGAGAGTTATTTGCAAAACGAAACCTTCAGTACGGATTCTTTAATGGGGTTAAACTTTCCGAAAAAGAATGATTCCGACCATAAAAAAAATGTTGGAGCCTTCAAGTGGTCACAATTTGAGTATGAAAAAACAACTAGTCGGGCTTTGAAACGCGCTATAAAGGTTGCTTTCCGTACCAACCTAAGCAAAAGTATAGTGAGGACAAATAAAGTCGATTGGCCAATTTGGGTAGGAAAGCACGACCGTTTTTAAACTGTATTTTTACATGAAGATGGAATTAACCGAAGCGCGTCGTAAAATGAATGATTTACGCAAAATGGATTAAAACCTTTTTTGCTTGATTCAAGAAAATAAATACCTTGTCAGCGTCGTTTGTGAATAATTATGAGGAATTGTATGTTCAGAAACCGTTTTAGGGAGCCTTGACTGTGATATATTTTGCCGAATACCATTATTTCGCTGTTCTCGACGTATTTTCTCAGCCTCAAGTTTAGGTGTTGTGAGCTCCATGTACGAATCACTTTGCTGAATATCGCTTTCTGGCTGAAGATAGTTATCCATCGATATTTCCATTTCGGTAACTAACGATCTTGAGGAAATATTTTTCTTCACGCGATCTGCTCTTTTTCTGGATAAAAGCATATTTTAGAAATTGGATGCTTGTTGAGGTTTTTTTTGAGTATAATTGCATTTATTTTATGACTTTTTTGCAGTATGAAAAGGTTACTTACTCTTTGGTTTCTTCTTTACTTTCAGTTTTGGGACTTTCTGGTTCACCCTCTGGTTTTGTATTAATTTGGTTTTGGATGACTCGTTTACCTAAAAGTATTTCAAACGTGAAATGATTAAATATTTTTGTTATCCAATTGAAGTTTGTTCATATACGCATTTTCAAAATTAAAGTCAGTGTCAAATAATACCAATTTGTACGGTCAATTACCGATTTTGTTTGAGAAAACAATGAAAATGATTGTTTGCCATCACTGACAAGCTATCACTGATAGCCTATCAGCTATGAAAAATAGCCGCCATCAACGAACGGCGTTAACGAGTCCAAATTTACCTTCGTTTCTTTCATAATGAAGTTGCAGTTTCAGACGATTGTTTTGTTCTGTTACTCCTCTTGCAACAGACTAAAAATCTAATCTTTATTTTTGAAAAAAAAGTTTTTTTCGGAAATTTAAAACTAAAATTTAGTTGAAAATTTTTCAGTCTGGACTGGTTAAAAAAGGCTTTTTATACCTTCTCTGCAGAAAAATTACATTTTAGATTGATAAGTCGAATTTCAATTTGGAATCAATTGTATGAGTCTTTTAATTACTTCCGATTATATGACCGGTATAAGGAAGGTCGGTCGCTACTATGGTCATTTTAGACGACATAGAGTTAAAATTTGTTATCGGCTATATGCATTTTTAGTCCTAGTATGATAAGTTATCATATGGATTACCCGCCCTCAGAGTACAAATCCTAATATTTGAATGATACAAACAACGCAAGATATTAGCATCCAATCAAAACCCTTGATTGCGGAATAGGCCGATTTCATTGGTCAGATTAAGAAAGGATCAACCAATCAAATGCTCAGATTTCGCATTTTTCAAATATTAGAATTTGTTACTTTGACGGGTGATCCATATGAGAATACGAAAATTGACTATTCAACATCTTTTTTCGACCTCTCCGATCGGTAACAAGGTAGATTGTGTAAAATCTGGAAAACCATACACTGACTAACCATTTATGGAAACCCACTTTCGCGAAAAAAATTTTCCATAAATGGTAATGGGTTTCCATTAAATGGGCATGGGTTTTCATAAAATGATTATGGGTTTTCATTACATGGTAATTTTGGGCAAAATTTGAAATGTTGTTTTCAGCCAAAAAATTGAAAAAAAATTTGAAAATTTTTGTGTTTTTTTCTAAATTACATGTTCAGGAATCATTTGTAGGGCAGCCGAAATCAACAAATTTTTTAGAAGAGTTTGGAGCAAATTAAACACCAAAAACAGAGTTTATTTTGCTGAAACATGCCTTGTTTTTCAAAAATGGTTTCCATAAATGGTAATTCCTTGTTTTCCAAAAATGGTTTCCATAAATCGTAATGGGTTTCCATTAAATAGTTATGGGTTTCCATTAAATGGTAATGGGTTTCCATTATTGGGGGGTTCTATAAATGGTTAGTCAGTGTAATTTCTGTGGTTTCCATTTGACTTTAAACTTGGACTGTAAATTCGACGGATTCGCCTAATATGGTTCCTCAGATAAGATTCATAACCAACTTTTTGTTTCTTGATTCGAATTTTCTAAGATTTTATTTAATTTCATCAAAATTATCAGCTTGTTTGATAATAATATTATTGTCGACAATCGTAACTGTCGAAATTTGGCTTTCAATCAATTAAATGAATTGAAATTAACTTTAAGAATTAAAGATCATCAGGTATCATAAATTATATGATTCATAATTCCTGAAAATGGTGGAAAGACAAGCCGGGGCTCGAACCCGGGGCTCTATCATCAACGACGTCATGATTCTAGCGTGTTAACCAACAACACTACGTTGCCCGACATTTCGAGTCGGATATTTCTCATATGGCGCGAATAAGTCGCACGACTAATCGCTCGACCTAATCGCTCCTTACAGACCCGTAGTATCATCTGGTCACGTGTGACCATACGTTTTAAATTAAGCGTATAACCGAAGATTCATAATCAACATAAATGTGTTCTTTGTTAATAATACAGCGTGAGTCTTTCTGATTTCTTCTCTTTTTTACCAAGACAGGTGAACAGCCAAAATTGCCTATATGTTGCTTAAGATTTTGGCTGTCTAGCCGTCTGCGTAAAAAAGAGGATAAATTGAAAAGACTCACGCTGTATAATTCAAACAATTTGCCACAATGGTATAAAAATTATTTGTGCAAAAAAATAATATAAAGGCATCAAATGTAGATAATAAAATAAAAACTCTCTTATTTTACGATCTTCACAATTAAGTGCATTAGTAATACAAATAAAAGCTTAATTTGACATTTTGAAAATTGTAGAATTGAACCGCTTACACTTTGGCTCTGTTTGAAAGATGAGTTGATTGTTTTTTTGATGACTGATTTCAGATAACGCATCGAATTGATGTTTAACATCAGTCTTGGTTCTAGATCTCTGAAACTCACCAGAAGTGAAAAGATATGTATTCTGATGAAATCGTAGGCGTAGAACACGAATACCTTATCCGATATTAAATGTTTTTAGTACTTTTTGAAAAAACAAAGTAACGATATACGGTAATTTTTGAAAGTACTCAAGTTACGCCAAAAAAAATTAAGGATAAACTTCAAACGTCTTGAAGACCTTATTCTTATTACAGCATAGTCAAAATAAATCATGTGTCGAAACAATTAAAAAATAAGTTTTAGAATTTGTCATATATAAATCCTTATTTCCTGAAAAATAAGATCACGTGACATTTTTGGAAATGCCATTATGTTCAAAACTTTCAGATTATTTGTTTTTTTGCCCCCAAATTTTTTCGGCGTTATTCAGTACTATTTGTGTACTTGAACCAAAACCTTATTTCGTAATTAAACGGTGACGTGATTGTTATTGGACTTTGGTGCAATGGAAAAAATCTTAAACACTTCCAAAGAACATCCAAACATTTTTTTCAAAAAGGTATTGATGAGGATTGTGGGTGCTTCCAGCAATGTGCTGGGGAGAAATAAGCCCTGTTTAAAACTCAATATATATATTGTAAGAATTAAGTGGACATCTTTGTTTTTAGTTGCATATTGTAATTCGTAGCCTTGAAATGTATAAAATTTATAAATTTTTAGAAAATATTTTAACATGAGCCGTTAAATGCATAAAACCTAATTGCTGCTTTTAATCTCCCTTGATCTATTTTGTGATATCCAAAATTCCCTACAATCGCATCTGAAAATATTTTATAAATTCTTCTTAATTCGCCGAAAATTATTTTTGAAAATCGCTTGCTATTACATAGTATAAAATATAGGCAAAATGGAACTTTTTTTAGAAAACGGACTATTTCTCACGAACGCTACATGCGATTTTTTCTGTTTTTCAAATAAACTTCGTGATCTCTTAAGCTAAATTTGCATCCGAAACAATTTTTATAATTTTGTCAGATTTCTCGCAATCACTAGTTTATGCAGATTTAATGCGCGCCATTATAACATTGATTAGGCTAAAAATTGAAATATTGAAAAAGGGGCAAAAATTGTAACAATTATAATATTGAAATACTTCATTAAGTGTAATTTTCAGCTGTGATTATTATTTTTTGTAATTTTAGACTATCCTATATGTGAAATTGTAGATAAATAATTATTTTTGCAAGCAAATCCGATGTTCTAGAACTTTATTCGATAGTAAAAACTTTTTTTTTGCTTGCAATCGATTACTCGTGTGCTGGATGGTCGGATACAGAAAAATAATACCGAATTTGAGACCGTGGTCAAAATAACTACTGCACCCACAATCCCCTTAAGTGATTTTCGAAAAAAAATAACTATTTGCCAACCTTATTTCCGGGATATAAGAGAACGTGATCATTTTTGAGGAAAAGTAAAAATTTTTGTGATTACGGTCAAAGGTTTTTTTGGTGATTCAAAAAATTTTTTCAAAAAATAAGTACTGTAAAACAGTAAAAAAGGCAAAAGCGTGAATTATTTAAATAGTAGATTGATCAATTTGTAAATACTACATTCATAAATGATTAAGGGTCCTGAATTGCAATTAAAAAGCATCTGGTCACGCGTGACCAGAAAGTTACTCTGAGAGCTAAGAAAACATTCTTTAATAAATATATTATTCTGCGATTAATTTGTAACTCTCACCTGTAAATAATAAATCACCAAAATCATAATACAAACGGCTGGCATCATAAATGAAGGTGAAATGATATGATCTAAAATTTTTCGTACGCGTTTGTCGATATCATTATTATAAAAATCACCAACAACATAATAAATCTTCTCCGATCCCCCAAAAGGGCCACAACTGGATGGAGTCAAGTGAAAAATAACATAAAAAATCGGAACAATCGCAACAAAAAGCATAATCATTAATAAGACCAAATAAAAATTATTCGATCGGGATGCTCGGAAAACACGCGCCATTGGAACATTACAGGTACACACAGCCCAGGAACGTATGTATAAGATTATTGTCAATTTCACGACATTTATTGCAGGCAACAAAGGACAAAAAAAGGCGCCAATCTAGTAAAAAATATTTATTTTTGATCAATTTTTTTATTGAAGACTAACGAATCGTTAGTAACGATCGTTAGTAACGATGCACAATTTTATGTTTGTTTTAATTCAACCCAAGAAATGTTTTTTATTTACTGTATTTCAAATTTTTGGCACTTGATTTGGACCAGTTGCACTTGAGAATGTATTCCATATGCTTTTTAGAACTACTATTCGATAGTATGATTCATACTATTCATTACTGTATACGATTCATACTGTATGAATTATACAGTGTTATTTAGATATAAAACTGGAAAAATCGATCGCATTTCGGGAACGGATATAAATTAATCAACATATTCGATACCCAGAAACTCTCAGCATCGTTATAGTGTTTTTATAAGTATCAATATAAAAACACATAACGCCGGAGCAACTGTTGATTTTTGTGGTTTTAACTTTCTAATAACCACGACAAAAAATCTGAAAATGTTTTGGCAATGTGTTTTTATATTGATACCAATAACCAGACTTTTCTAGTTTCTGTCTTATTTGGATTTTGAGGTTTTCAAATAATGTGATTAAATATCAATTAATACAATTTTTAGTGACCTTTAAAATAGGACTCTTATTTTTGAACACTTAAAGTCCAATTTTATGATTTTGAAAATTTTAATAAATATTTTCACCGTATTTCTTATTAAACTATTATAAAAGTTCCCAGCCGGAATAACCTTTTCCCAACGAAACTCCATCTCAAAAACGTTTACTATCTCTATAGCGCGTGTTCGGATCTTATTGATGTTGTCTAAGTGATTGTCTTATTTATTGCTTGAGTGATTACACACCGACCAAATTGAGCGGTCCCAATATCAAGCATCCTTGCCTTTGATCATACTCGAGACAATCAGTGAGACAACATTAGTGGGATTCGAACACGCGCTATAAAAATAGTAAACGTTTTTGAGATGGAGTACCGCTGGGAAAAGGATATGTAGAAAAATGAGAAATTATTTCATCTCTTCTTAAAAATGGGGGCATATTTTAAATACTGGTGTCCGTGCTTTAAACTGTGTGCATTTCTTAATATTGCTGAGGTTCATTCGTAAGTGTATTTTCAAAATTATTTTGTTAATCCTTTCAAAATTCATTATTCAATTTATTTCAATGCATTAAAATTAACAACCAACATCAAAAAATTTACAATTTCAACAAGTGGTCATAAAGCGCTCACTGGCAAAGATGAGATTAATACAATTCATAATAATAATTACCCAAATAACGGCTTGATTATTACAAAGAGCCAAAACATTTTCCGCAATCTTGAACTCGCCATAACCAAGCCATCCGGATTCCATATCAAAACAACAAAAAGACCAGTTACAGCTTCGGACGACAACGGCTCTGATAAAATCAATAATCAAAATAGCAGCAACAGTAACAATCAAATCAATTATCGTCAGTTTCAACATTTCTTGTCCGATTTTAGTCTACAACTCAGATAAAACTTCTTGAAATGACAAAAATTCCTGTTAGAAAAATTTATTGGCTTGGTGAAACGAAAGAAATATCTCGATAAGTGACCTGTAAAAAACAATATAATAAATTAAAATTGGATTCAGGAAATTTTAATCGACAATTTTCTTTGAAAATCACGACTGTTGTCAGCGTCTTTCAGGAGTCCTGAATCAGGACACTTGAAAAATTTTGCATATAAATCTTATCTTCCAAAATTGCTCAAGAAAAAAAATTTTGGTAGCTATTTATTTAGAATAAAAATTAATTTTGGGCTAAAAATTTTGAAGACCGAGTGTTCTTATTAAATTATATTTTGCCACTTTGGCCTCAAATTTTTCCGATTGACTGTAAAAATGAAAAATTTTGATTTTCTCCTCCAAATGTGTGAAAAATGACATATTGTCCTTATATATCCCTTTAACACCTTTTGGATGATTTGAGAGATGTAGGTTGGGGGAGCCAATCCTAACACTCCTGAGACCCCTTCTAGCCACTCATGAGGCCGCTTTCTCTTCTTTTCAGCCTACATCTCTCAAATCATCCAAAAGGTGTTAAAGGGATATGTGAACACGCCAACCTTAAACCTTTGAATAATAATTCGTCAATATTGTCTTTATAGACGCCCACAACAGTCATTTAATACAACAAACAAATATTTATATTTTTGCCAAATTTGACGACAAATAAATGTTATTTAATAAAATCAGAGATTTTTTTCTTAATAATAAAATGTTTTTACCATGTTCCTCCCAGCAACCTTCATTCTGAAATGCAATAGGTACAAACCCATAGAGCATAGAAGCTGATGAAGCAATATAAAGAAATAATAAGCGTCCAAGCTGATGACGAAAGTGAACAAAAATATATTTTAAAAATTACTTTTAGTATATTTTCTCGTATAAAGCCTTTTAACGTGCTGAAATACGAATTGTTTTTATAGGCAGATCCTCGAAAATTAATGATGAATCTAATTGATAGATAAATTTTTTCAAATCATCAGATGAAAGAACTCCAAAGTTACTAAGTTTTTACACTTTGTATTTCCAAATCTAAATTTTTCATCTATAACTTGAAATTCAACAAACTAAAAGTGCAAATATCATTCTCAGATTCTCATTTATAGTAACGATTTCTTATTTGAGGTAGGCTTGCTCATTTGTGATAACGATTTTCTAGAATAAAAATCACTCAATTGACTCAATTTCGGTCTTTTATCGAAATGAGAACTTGGTGTACGAACATATTATTAAAGAATTGCATCAATTTTTTATTACGTTATATCTTAAAAAGACCCTTATGTGATCGTGTGAGTGAATAAAATTGCTTTTCTATGTAATACAGAGTCTGTATAAAAGAATCCGAAACGGTCAGATTGGTAGACTGTCCGAGGTTGGAAAACTTGGAAAAAATTGCGTTTATGGTTAACCTCAAATCATCGATGCTGATTGGTTTATTTTTGACCTCATGTCTTTAATGACACATAACTAGGGAGAATTCTCTGGAGTTTCGGCAAAAATCTATATCTCGGGATCATAAAATAGTATATCGCTACCGGGGTAAAAATAGTGCCAGAAAAATTGGGGTACGGGACAACTCTGCACGGCTTTTATTTTTGTCTCGAAAATGTTTAGGGCGGCTTCACTTTTGACTCAAAAATAGGGAGGGCGCTGGCTCAAAAATAAATGAGGTCGTTTTTGAGCGAGAGCAAAAGGTGTTTATTGCGGCAGTTTGAATAAATAAGAAAAATAAATTAATTGGAGATAATTACTCAGAAATTGAGAGTAGATTAGCGGAAATATAATTAGCAAGTAATAAATTGAAGAAAATCAATCGAAATCAGAATCTATTGGAAGATTAGTTTGTTCGAGATTTTCGACAATTGAGAATTGAATTTGGATTTTTTCACAGTTCCAATTTGATATGCCGTAGAAACGGCCTCAGAAATTTGCTCAGCTAGGGTCAGATTTTTGTAAAGGTAGGTTTAAGTGTAGGTTTCAAGCTGTTTCATGAGATTACGAATTATATGAACCGAACACAGGGTAACCGGTGTTTCAGGGAAATTATTTGATAAGGCGGTGATTGTAGCCTGCTCACAATCCAAATGAACCATCACAGGTTTAAGTTCAAACTCGCATTTTTCAAAATATTGATTTTTCAAAAAAATAAAAATGTCATCATTTTTGTGAGTGATTAATATAAAGTTCATCTTATATCCTTTTCAGAACGGAACTCCATCTCAAAAACGCTTACTATCTCTACAGCGCGTGTTCGTATCGCACTGATGTTGTCTTAGTGATTGCTTGAGTGATTACACACCAATAAAGTTTAGCGGTTCCATTATCGAGACCCTTGACTATAATCATATTCAATATAATCACTAAGACAACATTAGTTGGATTCGAACACGCGCTATAGAGATAGTAAGCGTTTTTGAGATTGAGTTCCGTTCCGAAAAGGATATACTATAAAAAATTGCTCAAGAATCCACCCTAAGGAAATTTTGAAAAAACATCATTTTGAATTCTAGCTGAATAAATTTAAACAGATGCAAAATTTCGTGAAAAATCTCCCATGAAGCTTGAGTGTTACGGAAGTGATTTCCCGTAGATTTACTTAGAAATAATTAACACTCGATCACGCCAGGTGCTTTAAAACCAGCCCGAGATACTTGCTCTCTTTTGCTCCCGCACAGAACCGCTCTAAACATTTTCGAGCCAAAAATAAAAACCGTGCAGAGTTGTCCGCATCCGAAAAATTGTATGCAATTTCTTTCGAATAAAAGCCTTTAAACCCATGAAACCAACATTTTTTGATACGATTTTGGTCAAAAAACGTTTTTTCGAAGTCATTTTTTTTCTATTTGTGATTAATTTTATATTCTCCAATCATATTATGCTCCATCATATAATTTTTTTTACTATTTGAGGTCATTATTATATACTCCATCATCAGGATTAGATGAATAATTCTATTTTTCCAAATTTAAGGAATTCTCCCTAGACATAACCTCGGACACCCTTAGACGTAGATAATCACCAAAGTGGTTTTTTGCATCAACTAAGAAAATTTATTGAACATTTGTCTCAGCAAGGTGAAAATGTTCGAGTACATTTTCAAATAGCCACTTTTCTGCTCTACTAATTATTCCACTTAAATAAATTAATGGTTTTTATTCGATTGCACCGTTATTATAATGAGAGAATCAGCTTAGCTTAAGTTTGATAAATCGGTACTAAAGCTGATTAAGCTACCAATAAAATTCTGAAAGGTTTTAATTTATATTTATTTTAACTTTCGTTCACTGAATTCTGAGAGCAGTTCTTGGGTGATACTTTTCCATCATTGAAACAATTTCGAATAATGATGGAGCTATCATGGTGATCGCAGTGATCACTCGGGACGGAGTTAACATTTTTGGTCAATTGTTTTTCAGAAATGATTATGTTTTGCTGTGAAAATTGCTTAGCCGAATAAAAACTGAACTGTGGTTTTCGTCAATGAAGACAGCTGAGATTTTGCCATATCCCTTTAACACCTTTTGCTGAATTTGAGATGTGCGGGCTGAAAAGCGGCCTCATGAGTGGTTAGGAGGGGTCTTAGGAATGTTAGGATTGGCTACCTCATCCCGCACATCTCAGATTCAGCAAAAGGTGTTAAAGGGATATTGTCCTTAGGTTTTCGTTATTGTCCTTATTTTTCATATTGTACTTAATTTTCATGTTGTCCTTATTTTTCGAAAATGATACAATAATATTTAAAATTTCTGGAGGTAAATTATCGATAAAAAAAATTTATTTTTGCTAAAAATTAATTAAGACCTTTTTTTCTCTTCAGTCGAAATTCTCTTGAAAACAAGTAATTCATCCTTTTTAGCCATTTCGACCTTAAATTTTGCCAAATAGACCTTAAAATTTTCTATATTGTCCTTTAAATTTTCCATATTGTCCTCAAAGTTGGCTTTATTAAAAATTTTATATTTTCCTTCAAATTTGCCATATCCTATTCCGAGTACTGTAGATCAAAATTGCCTAGGTAAAAATACAAACCAATTGTGTGGGTTAAATTAAGGATTTGAATTGTTGGTTGGCCCGTCTCACTCTGTTTGGTGTATTTGGTGTTGTATTTTTACCTTGTAATTGGTTTGTATTTTTACCTAGGCATTTTTGATCTACTGTACTCGGAATAGGATATCTTCCTAATATTCGCAAAAAATTACAACAAGATTGCAAAAAAATCATCAACTATAAAAGCAACAGCTAAGGCCAAAATGCCAGAATTTGAGTACAGTTTCGCAAAAATCTAATCATAATATCGCGCAATGCAAGAACAAGCAGAAAAATCTAAGGTCAATATGGCAAAATTAAATACAACTTTGCAAGAGGTTATCATAACCTGGGTATGCCCTTTTTGAATACAATTCGATACATGGTATGATGTCAAAAACCTTTTATTTTACACAGAAATTCAAGCTATTTTTCCGCAATAGAAATAGACAAGAATGTTTATTTCCGGTATGTTTTCATCGGCAGAAGAGGCATCCACGGAAATACCAATATGGTGATTTCCTTTGTTTTTCTTATTATTCTTGCATATTCCTTCCTTGATCAGCGATACAAACTATTTATAGTTTTGAAAGTGTTTTAAACGAAAAGTTTTTCAAATAAAATGTAACATATACAAGGTGTGACACAGTGTGACACCTGGTGTGTAAAATGTAACATATAATGCTAATATAATATTTTACATAGTACAGGGGGGGGCAATATCGCCGAAGGTGTTTTGCGAAAAAATTTCGACGATATTGGCACATTCGACGACATTGGGAACCCCTTTTTCACTGGGCGCCTATATCGAAGGAAGTTTTTCGCCAAATTGCGTCGGTTTTCGGCAAAAAATTTCGCCAAATTCGGCGATATTGGGCCGGCCCGACGATATTGCCCTCCCTGCATCAAATAAATTCATAAATTGAATTTCTGCGTTATAAAATATTCAGTTGAACACGTTTGACCTGTAAATTTGTAGATTTTGCACCTACACATTTTTCATCGCAGAAAATATCGACCGAAAATGTTAACTCCCTAAAGACAGTTCATTTTGCTGAAACCAGTTTTGCTTCGTGTGAACATTCACCGTAGGTTCTACCGGAGAAATGACAGCAATACTTGTATTCTTAGTTATATTAACTAAATATCAATTTTAAATAATGGGTGTGGACGGTTTTGTGTAAAACACTAAATTTAGAAAAAAAAACACATTAGAAAAAAGTTAAATTTTAGAAGAAAGCTATTTTTAAAATTTTATTTAACAAAAATCCACAAATGATGCTTTTTGCCAGTTTGTGTTGACAATATCCCTTTATCACTTTCTGGTTAGAATGCGTAGCCACTACACCTTTTAACGTTATGTCAAAATAAATTAATTGTGACGTACACAATTTTTTTTTTAAATTTTGATTTTTTGACATATTGTCAACACAAACTGACAAAATGCTACATTTGTGGATTTTTTTCTAAATTTTTTTTCAAACTTGCTTATTTTTCTAATTATTTCTCATGGTTTACCTGACATTTCCGCTTTTTATAACTGTATCAGCAGTTACAAAAATATTATCGGATATTTTTCTAATGTTTGGAAAAATGTCTTTTACTTTAGTCCCTATATTCTGATAAATTTCTTATTTTTTGTGAATGATTTTTTAGTAATAAAATAATAACTCATAATTTTTTCTTCAAATTCTTTATCAAAATTATCAACAGTCCTCACTACCTAACTGGTAGAAAGTACTGACCTCAAAAAAGTTTACCAGTCAATAAGTATGTACCAGTGAAGGCTCATTCATATTCTGTTCCAACTCCCTCGAATCAAAAACGATTTTGTATTGTACAATACGTATTCGAAATAAATTAAGAGAATTAAGGGGGTGGGCGTCGTAATCTGGTACCTTTCAATTCCGCCTCATAATAAATCTAGGGCAGTTGTGAAAATCTGAGGATACTCGTTTGTCGATCTATCCTTCGTCTAACTATAACACATCTCAAACTCAAAATTGTTACATCACACCACCAGGTGCTGAGTCAATTCTAGAACACCCAAGCTTTTTTCAAAAGTTATACTTCTATAGGCCCAACATACAAAGCGTCTGAAAATTTACACAGAGTACGGGAGGAGTGAGGTCACAAATATTTTTTGGCCCATTTTTTGAATTTCGCTCTCGAATTTTCTAGAATCACTTTTGAACGCCGATTTTTACATTCCAGAGAAATGTTTCAGAATAAGACCGTTTTTTCGACTTAGGTAGATAAATATAGTGTCGTCAATATGTTCGGCTCGGATTTTTTAATGTTATCCTAGAATTCTAGAAATATGACTATCAGTGAACCGGAAATGAAAAGTTCGGAAAAAATTCGTCTGGTCGGAACAAAAGTACCACCAGAGGGAAGCTGAAATTTCACTGATCAAAAAGTTGGCTTAAAGCTAATCAAAATTTTGAACCAATCCGCGTCAAATTCGATAATTAGGTTTAACATTTTTGCTTAAAAATAATTGAAATTTCTAAAATTCGATTAAGACATTTCCGATAATTATAATGTCATGCATCGTTTTTGGTGGGTCATATTCACCAATAAAAAAGTTCATATCATGGTAGAATGCCGGTTTTATGTGGGTTAACGCTAAAAAATATTCGAATTTTGAAAATTCTAGATTTTGTTCTAGATTGTTTTGAATAAAATAATTGCCCCTATGAGATTCCTTGGGTCAACTTGAGTCATAACCGATATTAATGTATCATAAATTAATTCTATAAAGGGCTCAAAAATTACGACGCTCACCCCCTTAAACTGAAAAAAAATACGTTTTTGACAATTTTCTTTTTTAGCTTTCAAATATATAAGCAAAAGTTTTAAGACACTTCCAAAAAATTGTATCCGTTCGGTAGCAAGGTCTGTCAAATAAATTCTTTTCCAAAATGTTTTATTTTAAAGGTTAAATAACTGACCTGGTCCATCTGCAGTGGCCATGGTTCGCCAAGTTATGATTGCAATAGCTCCTGCTATAATTGTTAAAACAAGAATATTTGCTATCACTCTCATCAGAATAAGAATTCTAACTTGTTTCACACTAAGTTCAACTTTTTCTTGGTCTTCCACAAGAGATTCTCGAACAGCTGTAGCAATTGAGGCAACCTATCATCGAGTTAATATTTTTGACCAGTAATGATTTTAATATATTTTTTAGATTATTTTTACGAAGCCGCTGGTTTTAACTGATTCCTTGTTGTCTGCGGTTTCTGGATTTGCAATCATAAAATCCCATGCTGTGAAAATTTTCCAACTAAATTCAAAGTCATCATCGCCACCAGTAGATCCTGCCAATCTTGAATTTTTTGTCATTTCTTTGAGCAAGATGAAAAAACTCAAAACTAGAGCACCGACTCAGCTGGGGATGTAAATTTTACTACTGTCCGATTTTTTAGTTAATTTATTTTATGAAAATTTGCATGCTTTTGCCAAAGAATAACCGCTATGAAAAGCTATCAAAACTACCGGGAATAATTTGCGCAGGTTAATTTCACGTGGTTGTTGGAATCATGAAGAATCATCATAATAGCCCTTATAAGAAGAGCAAAACAATAATTTTTGAAAATTTTTAGCAAATAGAAATTTCGGAATTTTAGTTTCCGGATGAGTAAAATATGAGAGATCGAAATATTCTTAAAACTATTTTATTCAATTACAGCAGGCTNCGGCGTATAGGTGAAACCTACGCAAAAACCTACGTAAGCCTCCGCAATCGCCCACGCATTTGAAAATAAAAACTTTTTCTTCCTGACGTCCGGCGTATAGGTGAAATCCGGCGTAAAGGTGAAGGTTTTCAGCGAAAAAATTTTCACTTATACGCCGGACCCTGCTGTATTCACTTTTCAATTTTTTTTCTCAGACTGATCGAAGTGAGTGATCAAAATATCGAATTTGATATAGAAAATATCCAAATCCCTGCCTGTACAGGTCAAATAAGCTAAAGGTATTCGGTACCCCTTGGAATCTGTTTCACCTGAGTATTTTGCGAAACTGGCAAAAGTGTCATTTGTATAAAAACCGTAAAATAATTCAGAATATTTCAGCTGGCCAGAAAACCCCCATACCATTCCCATATCCCAAGCACTCTTGACGAATTCCTTATCTTCATTCGCCTCCATATTCTTGTAATCTAGAGTTCTGGAACCAATCAACATCTCAGGGATTGTAACAAAAGCAATAATTATGATTGAGATGCAAACGTTGAGGAAGCATAACCAACGAAGAAGTACAAAAAAGGATGAAACTGATGATCCAAAGTAACTTTCAACTCTCTAAATATTTTTTTTTGATGGTGGTGTGATGTAACAATGTTAAGTTTGAGATATAGGAACGTTAGGCGAAAGGCTAGACCTATAAACGAGTATCCTCAGCTTTTTTTCACAACTGTCCTAGAATTATTATGAGGCCGAGAATTAAAAGGTACCAGATCACGGAGCCCACCATTATATTAAAGTTTCCTTCATTAATTTTCGAAATCATTTTAAAAATTAATGGTAATTTATTGATATTATGACGAAAATCTTGATAAAGTTCTTATTTTCATTAAATCTTATTCGATAATTTCTCAGAATTTTTAAGGCTAAATTGTAAATATTCAAAAATTGCCAGCTGGACTCCAAGAGTTGGTATGTGGATATTCTTTGTTTCCCGTTTTGCACCAGATGTTTATTTTAATCTGATTTTGAATAATAATTCAAAGTAAAATAATTCAAAGTTAAATGTGTGAAAGGGATTCACATTTTTATTTGCAAAATCAAGTTTACGATTCCTGGAAGTAATATGACTAAATTTGAATAAAATGAGAACTATATTTAATAAAGATGAACCTCAAAAATTTTCAAATAAAATGCTGTCAATGTCGAAAAAGATAAAAATTACAATGAAATTAATCATTATGTTATTAATCAAATGTTTGATTATCATATTTTTTTTACAGCATCTTAAGTATGTTGAGAATTAAAAATATAAAGTTTGCAAAGAATGAACCTTTTTCATACAGAGTAAACTAAACATAAAAATTTTCCATTTTTTTTTACTTTCAACATCTCCGAAAAAACTGTACAATCTTCACATCGCTGCTACCCTCCATTAAACTACACAAATATATCGCGCGAGCGCCTCATACTGGTCCCTCATACGATGGGGCGCTGCTATTATAATAGGTAGAATTTAGGTAGAAACATTACACTTAGTAGCTAACCGATTACGACGCCCACCCCCTTAAGGTTTAAAGATTTTCTCCCTTTGAAAGGAAATGTGTTGGCGTCTCGAGCAAAATCAGGTACAAGATAACAAGGGAATATCAATCAATAAAGTAAATACGAACTTAGTTTGGTGCCAAAAATTTTTTGTGCGAAAACTTGGTGGCGCTGTTTTGAATGGTCAAAAATAAAGTTTAACTTGTAAACAACATTCATATTTTTTATGTTCACACATGGGGTTTCTGGTCGAGTTTCAAAAATGGTGGTTCCTGGAGAACTTATCCTCCGAATTTTGCTCTAGTGACACTTTTGGTCAATTATTGTGTAAACTTTTAAATACTGTTTGTGGGTGGCTGAGTGAATAATTTATCCGTCACATGAAAAGCTGAAAATAAATTGTATTTTATGCTGGGAAAATTAATTTCACTATAAAGAATTGAGTTTTAAGTTTATTAAATAGAAAACTTAAAAGACTTGGAATTTTAAAAGGAAATTTAATTATGCTTGTTATTCATTTGCTGCCAACAGAAAATTTCAATCAAGAATATATCATTATACAAATTGAAAGAGATGTTTAATCAGATAACTTATTAAACGACCAGACAAATACACCGCATAAGCTGTGAAAATGCCAAACGTTTGCTTTGTGGACTTTTCAATCTCCTCGAATAAGCCTTGAAACTCACAGTATGAAATTTATGCTATCAATACTAATTCAATTTTTTCATTTCAAAGATGTTTTTGATCTCCAATAAACATCACATGCTTGAAATCAAACATTGAGTATTGAATTCACAAACCTTGATTCGATTATCCCATGGTACCAAAGAAGCCATAATATTATCAAATGCACGCTTCATATTAATGATTATTCGTTTGAAAGCTTCCCACTGTTGACCCCTTCTACTAAGTTTCCCTTCAAATTTTAATAAAATTGCACGATGCTCACGAAGTCTTAAAGATAAATATGATGGTTTTAAATAATAACACTTAGTTTATATCCTTTAGGAAGAAGTTGTTATTCTAGTTTGGTCTAGTACTTATGTACGTTAAGGGGGTAATGCGACTCTGATTGACATTTCTAGGTGAAATATACAGTATATATAACTAAACTACGTTCATGAGAAAAACCGAAAATGCATATTTGTAGATCTATCCTTAATCTTGCGAAACAAGTACATACAAATTATTTTTGACATTAGACCAATAGGTGACAGTATCGTAAAGTGGTGACATTTTCAAATTAAATCTATCTCCCTCCCTCTATATCCAATATGAGCTCAAATTTCACAATCACGGTAACGGTAGTATATAAATTTTTAATAAAGGAGCTTTTTTTCATTCGCGGCGACTGAACAATTCTAAAACGGCCAATACGGACGAATTTTTAACAATTGAAGACTTCAAAAATCTATTCTCCTCCGAGGATACTGTTGCAAAATAGCTCAAATTTTTATCAAGTATTCCGCAGAAAATTTTAAAGAGATTATAGATAAGAGTTTTTTGCCATTTCGAGCTAGAACTTGAAATATGATTTTTTGGTAATTTTCCGAAAAAAAAGTGCTTCGATTTTTCGAAAGTAGGCTCAAAAGAACAGCCAGTGAAACACTGATGAGAAAGTGGCTTACGTCAAGTCGATATTTTGAAGTGTTAGTGGTCAAATTTGAGCAAACGTTATTTTTTAACTTCATCTTTTTAAAAATACTTAGAAAAAAATCGAAAAAATGCGAAAATTTCGAATTTTTTTTATAATTGGGTTCTTAGTACACTTAATTATCACCCGTATCAATTTCAATCATGTTTAATGCTCTAAGGGCCTTTATTTAATCAGAGTCGCATACCCCTTAAGTAGTACGTTAAGTGGTACGAATGGTCTAGATCAACTAAAAATAACAGGGATATTCGACAAAAGTTAAGATCTATTACGATTTTCGAGCTTTTGCTCAATTTGCCAAGGCCCGTGATTTGAGACTTTTAGCATGTCTCCGAGACTCTTCTATCTTTTCTGCGTCACCTCTTCATCACACGCTGGATTATCAGCTCCAACAATCCCACAACTGAATATATAAATTTTTATACCATATACGTAAAAAATTAAAAACCGAGTGACTCAGAGGAAAAAACTTTAAATGCCATAACGGCTTTTTAATTTAAACTGCATTACAGATGCCCGTCTATGTGGTAACAATTTTCGACGAACGACACATCCGAAGTCGAAATTTATTTTGGAGGTACCTGGGAGGTTTCCAGAAAAAAATTCTTTTGAAAAATTAATGGCTTCAAATCGAACCATTATTTTTCTATTCACGAAAGATTTGATGTTCTCATAACTTTTTGAAATTAGATTTTATTTTTCTATTAACATATGACATGTATATTTGGTCATTTAGAACTATCTAAAAACTCGATCAAGATGAGTCCGTTCCAAATAAATGTCGCTTTCTAAAGAATATCCACTCGAAAATTAATTATCCATCATTTAAAATTTAAAGTTTCAAACAAGTAAACCTTTCTATCTCTGCGAAAGCGTTCCCCAATGAAGCGGCTCTTGCCTCTTTTCATCACCTTCTTTTTCATTGCTGCTTCGCGCACAGCTTGTCGCCTAAAAATCACATATATATAAAATTTAGTTCGGTACCTGTAAAGTTTTACAACTGTACACCTTGTAAACTCAAATTTTGCTTAAAATTAATCACTAACATTCAATATATTATATATCCTTTATCACTGTTTGGTTAGAATGCGTAGCCTTTTTAACGTGTGATTTTTAACGTTGTGGCTACGCATTCTAACAAAAAGTGATAAAGGGATATATAAAATTAAATATTCTAATTAATAAATAATCGATTTGATAATTATAAAATTATTATAAATTATAAAATTATTTTCGAAATAATAGTTTTATAACTTTTGATACAAGGAGGTGTGTGGATGATTTTCACATTTTGGAGGCTTGTACGGCAAAATGATACGGTAGACCATTCTCATCAATACATATGAAAGATCTATCCTTGATCTCGCGATTCCATTAGACATTTCAGTACACCTCCTACCACTAACTAGAATCAAGGATCTAGAGCCTCAGGAGTCCTGAGTCAGGACAGGACAGAAATTTTCAAATTGTGCCGACCCCTGCCCCCTAGAGCTTATATCGGAAAGTTTTGAGATTTGGTGAGAATCCGGAAAATTGTCTAAAAAAATGTCTTTTTTCGACGTTTTGATACAAGGCTTTTTCTGGTTGAAATGCCAGAAACGTAATTTTCGGAATTTACACGCCCAAGGGTTGGTGAACATCGATATGGAACTACTTCTTTTGAATTTCGGCCTGATTGGCTGTTAATCGACAAAAAAAGTGCGCGAAATCGAAAATTTTGAACATAAAAATGAGAATTAGAATATCTAAGTAACTACCAAAGATTCCTTGTATAGATTTGCTGGAAACGATATTAGCAACTATGGTCTCATTTCGACACAAACAGTGCTAGAGAGCAAAACGAAATATTTATAGAAAAACCCTATTTTTTTCCAGAACCGTTGTGTGAAAATGAGAACATAGTTGCTTATATCGTTTCCAGCGAATCGTATACAAGGAATCTTTTGGTGGCACTGATTTTTTAATTCTTACTTTTATGTTCAAAATTTTCATTTCGCGCAGTTTTTTGTCGATTTACAGCCAATCAGGCCGAAATTCGAAAGGTACTTCCTATTCGATGTCCCTAAACCCTGGCTTGTTATATCCGAAAAATGACGTTTCTGTCATTTCCACAGAAAAAGCCTTGTATCAAAACGTCGAAAAACCACCATTTTACGGCATATCCAACAGATTGCTGACCCCTGAAGCAAAAATGAGAAAAATAGCTAAAATTTGACAATTTTTCCGGATTCTCACCAAATCTCAAAACTTTCCGATATAAGCTCAGGATCCTTGTTTCTTTGAAAAAAGGCTGGAGGGACTCGTGTTTAACCGCGGTCAACAGATGAAATGTCCTAATGGAATCGCGAGATCAAGGATAGATCTTTCATATGTATTGATGAGAATGGTTACCGTCATCTGTTTAGCCGTACCAAGCCTCCCAAATTTCAAAATTCATCCACACCACCCCCTTAATAATGAACTGATACTTCCGAGATTAACGTCATCACACTTGTCCTAAAATAACTTGACCAGGGGTTTTTACGATCCGATCAACATTTTTTCGGCGGGTCAACCGATTGACAATAGAATTAAGGGCCCTCAATTGACAGATCGTGGCTATTTGAATGACACAAAAAACGCGGGATACTATCACTCAATGAAACTTATTGAATGCAGGATAGGCCCATTTCATAAGTCCGATTTAGGCAGAGCCAGTCAATCAATATGCTCGAATTCCCATAGTTTCAAATAGTCACGATCTGTCGACTAAGGGCCCTCAATTCAAATTATCAGTGAAATCAACGATGAACGAAATGTTTCACAAATACAAATTTGTCAACTTTGGAGTAGCTTTTTATAATATTAAAATATTGATATGCATAAGATTCCTAAGAAATCTGGTGACAAAAACTCCAAAGTGTAAATACACAATTTTCTGTTTGACAAAAAAATGCACCCAAAGCTCTAATTTTTTTTGCATTTGGCTCTTACTACAAGTGTTTAGTACTAAGTTGAGTATTACGAAACCTCAAATTTAGCTTATGTGCATTTAAAAAAATTTATTTCACTCATTTTCTTTCTTTTTCTCTTTTGCTCATAATTATTCTGTTCTCTATTTTTGGTGTTCATATTATGATATTCATAATTTTATATTATGAATTGTAAGAGAATTATTGCCGATTGAACTCCTTAAAAATGGATTCACTTTACTTTCTAATTCAACACTCGAAATTAATACGAATCTAGAATTGAAAAATATTTCATTTCAGAGCGTAACATTTGCATTTTTTGTAACTGCTGAGCAGCAGCTATTCTGCTATTTTTGAATTAAGTCCGTAGAAATAAAACAAGTCTTTCAAAATTTAAAGGATAATTTGTTTTACAGCTGAGATGAGGCCTTTCCAATATTGAAATATGTAGGTGGGGCAAATTCATTATGATAGTCCAAATATGAGTCAGCAATGTGAAGTCTGATTGAAAATTAGAAATAACATCATCGATTAAAAAGAAGCATTCTCATGGATCATGATGGATGCACCTTTTCTTGTTGATAGTTTTGGGATAAGAGGGTGGAGTCCCCCATCATGGACCCATAAGCTTCTTAAATCAGGGACAGCAGATGAGATAGGGAAAGTTAAATCTGCCAGGGATGCATTTCTTTACAAGTCTTAATGAGGTGGTGTCCGCAAACAACAATTCGAGAGTAATTCGGCAAAAACGTATGAGTTTTTTTGACGGCGATCCCATGTCCTGTTTTAGCGCTAGAGACCATAAAGATTGAATCTTAAGGTTAAATTTCTAGCCTAAGTAGATTTGTGACTTATTGATTAAAACGAATGAGACGGGAAAATACCTTGAAGATAAGGCTGATATTTCACAATCAATGTCTTAAGAGGTATCTTTCATAAAAAGAACCATATTTTTGTGTTTTAGGTCGAATATCTTAAGAGAAAACATATTTTAGCACCCCATAGACTATGAGCATAGTTTTAAATAGAATGTTATAAATTGAACTAAGCTTTTACATCCAAAAATATAATTATTGATCACTGATTGCTCGACTCATCAGGAGGAGCTTCAAAATAAACTGATATTTTGTCTTAAAAAACTACTCACCCTGAGTTTTGAAGATAAGAAAATTACGTTAGTTTTTCTCACCACAAAACGTAGGCAGGTTAGTACTATCGTTCTCGAAAATTAAAAATAAATTCGTCCCAGAATATGCAAAAAAGGTTCTAAGCTCATTTTCATAGGTCTCACGCAAAAAGCAATCCTCTTTAGATTTTTTTTTGTTTGAGATTTTAAACTGTATGATTGAATAGCTGATAGTTAATCTTAAATTTTTTTTTTTGGTTTCCGAAAACGATACTGTTAATTTCTAAAATAAAATAGTTTTTCTTCAAATTGCTAAAAATCAAGACGTTATAATTAAGAAACGATGAAAAGTACTTTTCTGACATAGTATGAAGATGAAATACCACGGTTTGTTTCTTTCTGATTGGCCGAACAAAAATTTTAGTTTATGTCGTTTTGACGATCGTACAGTTTGAGCAATTTGCGAAAGGTTCATATTTGGAATTCTCAATTATGGCGTGGAAATGTTTTTGGGGCTCTGAAACCCAGAAAATCCGATCCTTGGTTCCGTCCTTTTAAATACGCCATGATCCAAAAATACATTGTTATTCGAGAAAACTTTCGACGATTGCACTTATTATTACTGTACAATCGGTGATTATCGCACAATAGTCCAGAATTGTAATTAAACGCTATGAGTTAAATTTTTAATGTTTGAGACCAAGAAAGTGAGTTCATTCAGTTAAACATTTCAAATCTGAAATCATACTGAAAAGCTGAACTAATGAAAAAATTTGTAATGTTCCGAACTCAGTCAGTATTTTTGGCGCCGCTATAAAATTGGAAATTCTTTTTTTTAAAACCTTAACATGTTGTGTCTTCAGATATTTTAGACTCATTACTTTTTCAATATCAAACGAGATGAACTAAAATTTTGATAATAAAAACTTTAAAAGTAATTGGAATAAATGGCAATTTCTTAAGCCCTGATGCATCGTCGATTAATATGAAATCTCAGATGTTATCTACAAATTGAAAAATATGACACTTGTCCTGTTTCTTCATCGGGTTTTTTCTTTATCAATAACTTTTTTCTCTTGACTTTTTGCTCATGTTTGCGTTAAAACTCTTTCTCGGCATTTTCGAATAATTAAGAATTTTTTTTTCTGATGAAGTGAGAAACTACAAAATAGATCAAATATACCGAAGACAAACTGCATGACATACTTTCTCAATTTATTGATAATAAAGTATAAGAAACAAATAAAAAACTTCGTGCAGCAGACATGAGCAACAGCGTGAAACATAGACTTTAAAAGAGTTGAATCAAATTTTCAAAGTTAACATAAACTTACATAAACATAAAATTTAACATAAACTTTTAAAATAAGAACATGTTTTTCAAATTATTAACGTTATAAATCAAATGTATTGGATAAAATTTATTGAGACATATAAGTTTGGCAATTGGCATGAAAAATACATTGAAAACTAAGACGAAATGTTACGATGCTCGATTGATTTTGATTGAAACCAATCAGAAGCGGGCTTAAACGTCAACATTTTTCTGCATTTCGATAAAAAGCATTCGAGACTAAACAAATTTGGATTATTGATATTTTTTTTCATTTCTTAAAGAAATGATTTCTCATTCGAAAATGAACTCAATTCGCTATCAGAACTTGTTCGCCTGATCACATGCCGTGTTTTCATTATTTTGGATGTCAAGTATCATAAGGTAGGAAACGAGAAATTTTTTTTTTTGTTTACATTATTTTTATCTACCTTTTCAAATGGTTGCCCATGAAAAAAATATGATTATCTGATCAAAATTACAAAAAAATGTTGGTATTTGGCCTCAAAATGAAAATTCTGATTTCAAATTATCCTACCATTGAACTTAAGGGGTTCGGTGCGCTAATTTGACAGATTTTGCAACTTTTTCATTTTTTTTTCTTCTCAGATGCAAAACTTTTTCCTCACTTCAATAATTTTCGGGGATAAAAACTTTTTCTCACGCAAGTTATCAACGTTTCGAGCTTACAAGAAAAAATTTGAAAAACTTTTTTTCGGATGAATATCCAGCACTGAAACCCCGCCAGCGCATATTCCATGCAGATTTACAAATGCGTTGAACTTGAAATCAATTATAACTGTTTTCGTGATCTATGAAAAGCTAAATCCAAGAATGTTTCTGATGAGGAAGCTTGAGTTATGGACCTGTCCAAGTTCTGCTTGGTTAATTTCAGTCATAAATCATTGACTTTACTTGAAAAAATCAGGGAAAAATATATTTTGAAAAAAATTAATCTTTTGTAGTTTTAATAAGCACGTGTTTTAATTGGACGAAGCCCATCCAATCCACCCTTTTTAGGATTTATTTAGGATGCAAGATGTTGTTCCAAATATATCAGACGACAGGTTACATTTGGTTCAACGATTATAGCTTTTGCGGACATCTGGCCATTGGAATACCCCGTTGTCGCCTTAAAATGCGACGACACACTGAATGGGGGGTAGCGGTGCCACTCTTTTAGGTACTCTTGAGGTGTAAAAATAGCATGCAAAATTGCTTGGGAACTCTCAGAAAGGCCATAAACTTATTAATAAAACAAAAAAAATCGGAGTATTTTTTTTGGGAAAAACATTGAAACCACTTTCGACCATATAAAACTCAAAATATCAAAAAGCTTGTAGGCAGATTTTTGGATCAGTGACTCAAGCTTAATTTGGCTGTAACTTTCGACTTAATCCGACGACTTTCATTTTCCGAGTTTTAACTTCCGGTTTACTAAAATGCGATTTCTAGATTCAACAAGATATGTTAAATTCCGCACCATTATAATACAAAAACATTTTTTCTAATCTTTCCCAATTTATACTGGCATTCTGAAAAGTACCTAGGAGGAGAAATAGATTTTGTATAGCAAAAAATCTGAAAATAGGGCGGTTTTTCGCAGTCAGGAAACTAGTTCGACATTAAAAAAATCGCCACCATCATATTACAACCATAAGTATTTCCGTGTTTATCTAAGTTTGAGTCAGAATCGTATGGAGCTCTAGGAGAGAATAGATTTTGGAAATTTTATTAGCTGTTCTACGGAAATTTGCTGCAGTGGTGGTCACCAAGGCGTTGGCCATAAAAAATTATTCTGATTAATTTGTTTTGTAGATTAAGGATAGACTAAGCAAATGGTATTCTCAAAAGTTTTCGGAAGCAGTTTAGTAATTCTGGTAAAGTGGAGTAACAAAATACATTTTTGCGACCGGCTACCCTCAAGGTTGCTGGAATTGAACTTTCTCGATAGAAAACAGAGCCACGGAAAGAGCTTCAAGGATACTTATTAAGATCACCAGTTTGTAGAACTAGCTCATCTTGCGTGAAACATCTATAAAAAACTCTTTTGACATGCATACACTCCCAGACACATAAGCGAAATGGAAGGGCTAAGGAAACTCCCCTTCAGCTCACAAGGTTGCTCAAAAAAATTACAGTGTTCAGAATTGTTTTTTTCCTTAAAGGTTAACCTCATAACCTGAATAATTTTTTCCTGCATGTTTCAAGTTTTGCGGCTGTGCTCATCCGGTATAACTCTAAAGTTTAGATCTAAACATATCAAGGCCTTGCGAAGGTGCGCATGTCATTCTAATTTATTTCGACGTTATGAATAACTTGTGCTAAATATTTCGTCATTTTATCGTGGCTCCGTCTGCAAAAATCCTCAGGGATAAAAACATAGTTTTTCATTGTGTTTGCCATAAAACTTGATGATTTTTGTTTAAGAGCTGAATAAGGATCTTAAAAAACACACATGTTGAAAAATCGGAACTGTCCAACTTAATATTATACTAACGGTTTGAAGATGGATTTGGTCAACAAAAATTCGAGGTAAAAATGTAGTCTAAATATATTACTCTATAGTCCTTACCAGTCTGGAAAGCTTTTAAGCCAACTTTTAATCATTATTATTTAAAAGATTGAAGCTTGCAGGCTGTTGGTTGCCTCTCACAATAAATAATTTTCGATCATAACGATCATAAAGAGAAATAGAGAGCAAATTAGTCTTTGTTGTAAAGGTAAACAAATGAAGAGAAACGTGTTTTACGACCGCAGAATATGAAGAATTTATTGGGAAGCTTCGAAAATGGAAGAATCGGGCGACGAAGTGAAAATGAAAGTGGAACGACATAAAAAGGATTAGCTATTCAATTTATAAGAATAGGCAGGCATTAAAACATCTTGAAGTTTATTCCTACTTTTGAATTTTATTTTCTGTAAATTTGCCAACACTCGGAAAAAGTTTCTCAAATTAAAGCACTCGCCGCTGATTCAACTTTGTGTGTTAAATTAAATTATTATGTTAAAGTGCTTGACAATGAGGAATAAGAAACAATAAGTTCGTATAAATATGAAAATTAAATGACTTTCGTCAAATTCTCATTGAGAATTTATCACTATATGTTCGATAAGTGCCGAAATTTCAAGACAAAATTGGATAAACGTTTGTGGAATACTGAAATTGTTAAAATCAATAATTTACGATCAGCACGTTTGAAATAAAGAGTATGATTTGAAAAAAATTCTTTTAGATTACATCTATTTTTGTTAAGTTGCAAGAGTTTGCAAATAGTGGGCTAACTAAATGGGGTTTGCGAGGGTTTTATCATCTCTTTTGCAATGTTAAAGCAGAAAGATAGAGAAAAATATGAGGATGGCAAAATAAAATCTTATCGGGATCTCTACAGCTTACCTGCGCACATTTGACAAAAAAATTGGCGAATTAGTCGAAAAAATTTTTTTGAGAATTTTTACTATGTATTACAGTATTATTTCTTGCAAAATTTTTTCAATTCACAAAATTAAACCTTTCATCGTGATCAAAAAAAAATTCTAAACAGACATTTTTTTCACTACATTATAGCCCCGAAAATGACCACGTGAACGTTTATTCATAAAGAAATAAGAGGTCGGCAAAAATAGTATGTTTTTTTTCAAAAATTGCTAAAATCACATTTTGAAAAAGTGAAAAGGTTCTTGCAGAAGTCAAGACCTTTTTTCCATAAACCAAAGTTCAAAAACAATCACGTGACTTCAAATTAGGAAAAAGGGTTTTGGTGAAAAGTAAACAAATAGTGATCAAAGTACGGCCGAAATATTTTTGGGCTAATAAACCTAAGTTAAGAGGTTTTGAACATAATAATATTTATCCAAAACTCATGTGATCTAATTTTTTCGATAAACTAAGGATTTATATATGACAATTCAAACCTTATTTTTGAATTATTTCGTCACCTGCATTTTATTCGACATTGGTGTAATGAGAAAAGTTCTAAAACTTGAAATTGACCCTGGAATTTTTTTTGACAGTAATTTAAGTTACTCTTTTTAATTTAACTGTACAATGATTTTTTCAAAAGTACTCAAATAAACGTGAAGACCCCCTTCAAAGATCGTCAAGATTCGAGACTTTTATTGCGCTTTTTAATTGGCCTTCGGTTTAAATAAAGCAGTCCTAAAAGTCCAAACTTCTGAAACATCTGATTACATAAGATCAGTGAAAGTTCATGCGTAGGCGTGTGTTTTTATCTTTCTTTCTCATCCAAGCGAAATAGATCCAAAATAATCAAAGAGTCATTATACACTAGAGAATTTTGTGAAACTATAATTATTTTAGACAGAGCGATAGAAAATCAATTCGAAGTTAATATGGAGGTACCATTGCAAATTAATATAACGGTTTAATCATCTAATAATTGCACTTTTGTCTGTCACAGGAGGTAATCGCAACTTTTTCTTTTTCATCCCATTAAATGCCTTCAAATTGTTTAAAATTTTATTTTTGTTTTTCTTTGTATAGCAAATGGCTGAATATAATCTTAAGCTATTGGAAAAATGAATTTTGATAATGAACNTTTCCGAAAAAAAAAGTGCTTCGATTTTTTCGAAAGTAGGCTCAAAAGAAAGCCAGTGAAACACTGATGAGAAAGTTGGCTTACGTCAAGTCGATATTTTGAAGTGTTAGTGGTCAAATCTGAGCAAACGTTATTTTTTAACTTCATCTTTTTAAAAATACTTAGAAAAAAATCGAAAAAAATGCGAAAATTTCGAATTTTTTTGATAATTGGGTTCTTAGTACACTTAATTATTACCCCGTATCAATTTCAATCATGTTTAATGCCTCTAAGGCCTTTATTTAATCAGAGTCGCATACCCTCTTAAGTAGTACGTTAAGTGGTACGAATGTACTAGATCAAACTGAAAAATAACAGGGATATTCGACAAAAGTTAAGATCTATTACGTTTTGAGCTTTTTGCTCATTTGCCAAGGCCGTGATTTGAGACTTTTAAGCATGTCTCGAGACTCTTCTATCTTTTCTGGCGTCACCTCTTCATCACACGCTGGATTATCAGCTCCAACAATCCCACAAACTGAATATATACATTTTTATACAATATACGTAAAAAATTTAAAAACCGAGTGACTCAGAGGAAAAAACTTTAAAGGCCATAAACGGCTTTTTACTTTAACTGCATTACAGACTGCCGTCTATCGTGGTAACAATTTTCGACGAACGACACATCCGAAGTCGAAATTTATTTTTGGAGGTACCTAGGGAGGTAACCTCCCGGTAACCTCCCGGAGGTTTCCAGAAAAAAATTCTTTTGAAAAATTAATGCTTCAAATCGAACCATTTATCCCTTTTCTATTCACGAAAGATTTGATGTTTCTCATAACTTTTTGAAATTAGAATTTTATTTTTCTATTAACATATGACATGTATATTTTGGTCATTTAGAACTATCTAAAAACTCGATCAGATGAGTCCGTTCCAAATAAATGTCGCTTTCTAAAGAATATCCACTCGAAAATTAATTATCCATCAATTTCAAAAATTTAAAGTTTCAAACCAAGTAAACTTTCTATCTCTGCGAAAGCATTCCCCAATGAAGCGGCTCTTGCTCTTTTCATCACCTTCTTTTTCATTGCTGCTATCGCGCACAGCTTGTCGCCTAAAAATCAATATATATAAAATTTAGTTCCGTACCTGTAAAGTTTTACAACTGTACACTCTGTAAACTCAAATATTGCTTAAATTAATCACTAACATTCAATATATTATATATCCCTTATCACTGTTTGGTTAGAATGCGTACTCCTATTTTAACGTGTGATTTTAACGTTGTGGCTACGCATTCTAACAAAAAGTGATAAAGGGATATATAAAATTAAATATTCTAATTAAATAAGTAATCGATTTGATAATTATAAAATTATTATAATTATAAAATTATTTTCGAAAATAATAGTTTCATAAACTTTTGATACCAAGGAAGTGGTGTGGATGATTTTCACATTTTGGAGGCTTGGTACGGCAAAATGATGACGGTAGACCATTTCTCATCAATACATATGAAGATCTATCCTTGATCTCGCGATTCCATTAGACATTTCAGTACACCTCCTACCAACTAACTAGAATCAAGGATCCTAGAGCCTCAGGAGTCCTGAGTCAGGACAGGACAGAAATTTTCAAATCTTGTGCCGACCCCTGCCTAGAGCTTATATCGGAAAGTTTTGAGATTTGGTGAGAATCCGGAAAATTGTCTAAAAAAATGTCTTTTTTCGACGTTTTGATACAAGGCTTTTTCTGTGGAAATGCCAGAAACGTAATTTTCGGAATTTAACACGCCCAAGGGTTGGTGAACATCGGATAGGAAATTTCGGCCTGATTGGCTGTTAATCGACAAAAAAATGCGCGAAATCGAAAATTTTGAACATAAAAGAGAATAGAATATCTAAGTACACCAAAGATTCCTTGTATACGATTTGCTGGAAACGATATTAGCAACCATTTTCAACACAAACAGTGCTAGAGAGCAAAACGAAATATTTATAGAAAACCCTATTTTTTCCTAGAATCCGTTGTGTGAAAATGAGAACAAAGTTGCTTATATCGTTTCCAGCGAATCGTATACAAGGAATCTTTTGGTGGCACTAAGATTTTTTAATTCTTACTTTTACGTTCAAAATTTTCGATTTCGCGCAGTTTTTTGTCGATTTACAGCCAATCAGGCCGAAATTCGAAAAGGTACTTACTATTCGATGTTCCCCAACCCTTGGGCTTGTTATATTCCGAAAATGACGTTTCTGTCATTTCCACAGAAAAAGCCTTGTATCAAAACGTCAAAAAACACTATTTTACGGCATATTCAACCAGATTGCTGACCCCTGAAGCAAAAATCGAGAAAAATAGCTAAAATTTAGACGATTTTCCGGATTCTCACCAAATCTCAAAACTTTCCGATATAAGCTCTAGGATCCTTGTTTCTTTGAAAAAAGCTGAGGGACTCGTGTTTAACCGCGGTTAACCAGATAAAATGTCTAATGGAATCGCGAGATCAAGGATAGATCTTTCATATGTATTAATGAGAATTGGTCTACCGTCATCTGTTTAGCCGTAACAAGCCTCCCAAATTTCAAAATTCATCCACACCCTTAATAATGAACTGATACTTTCCGAGATTAACGTCATCACACTTGTCCTAAAATAACTTCACCAGGGGTTTTTACGATCCGATCAAATTTTTTCGGCGGGTCAACCGATTGACAATATGAATTAAGGGCCCTCAATTGACAGATCGTGGCTATTTGAATGACACAAAAAACGCGGGATACTATCACTCAATGGAAACTTTTGAATGCAGGATAGGCCCATTTCATAAGTCGGATTCAGGCAGAGCCAGTCAATCAAATGCTCGGATTCCGCATGTTTCAAACAGTCACGATCTGTCGACTAAGGGCCCTCAATTCAAATAATCAGTGAAATCAACGATGAACGAAATGTTTCACGAATACAAATTTGTCAACTTAGTAGTAGCAATTTTATATATTAAAATATTAATATGCATAAGATTCCCTAAGAAATCTGGTGACAAAAACTCCAAAGTGTAAATACAATTTTCTGTTGGACAAAAAAATGCACCCAAAGCTTCAATTTTTTTTTGCAATTTGGCTCTTACTACAAGTGCTACTAAGTTGAGTATTACGAAACCTCAAATTTAGCTTTATGTGCATTTAAAAAATTTATTTCACTCACTTTTCTTTCTTTTTCTTTTGCTCATAATTATTCTGTTCCTCTATTTTTGGTGTTCATATTATGATATTCATAATTTTATATTATGAATTGTAAGAGAATTAATTGCCGATTGAACTCCCTTAAAAATGGATTCACTTTACTTTTAATTCAACACTCGAAATTAATCGAATCTAGAATGTGAAAAATATTTCATTTCAGAGCGTAACATTTGCATTTTTTGTAACTGCTGAGCAGCTATTGCTTATTTTGGAATTAAGTCCGTAGAAATAAAGCAAGTCTTTCAAAATTTAAAGTATAATTTGTTTTACAGCTGAGATGAGGCCTTCCCAATATTGAAATGTAGGTGGGGCAATGATAGTCCAAATATGAGTCAGCAAATATGAGTCTGATTGAAAATGAAGCGGGCAAATATTTACACCTCATCTCAGTTGTACTATGATAAATTATCATCGATAAAAAGAAGTATTCTCATGGATCATGATGGATGCATCCTTTTCTTGTTGATAGTTTGGGATAAGAGAGGTCGGAGTCCCCCATCATGGGACCCATAAGCTTCTTAAATTAAGGGACAGCATGAAGTGAGATAGGGAAAGTTAAATCTGCCAGGGATGCATTTCTTTACAAGTCTTAATGAGGTGGTGTCCGCAAAAACAAATTCCAGAGTAATTCGGCCAAAAAGTATGAGTTTTTTTGACGGCGATCCCATGTCCTGTTTTAGCGCTAGAGAACCATAAAGATTGAATCTTAAGGTTAAATTTCTAGCCTAAGTAGATTTGTGACTTATTTGATTAAAACGAATGAGACGGGAAAATACCTTGTAGATAAGGCTGATATTTCACAATCAATGTCTTAAGAGGTATCTTTCATAAAAAAGACAATTTTGTGTTTTTAGGGTCGAATATCTTAAAGAAAACATATTTTAGCACCCCATAGACTATGAGCCATAGTTAAATAGAATGTTATATTTGAACTAAGCTTTTACATCCAAAAATATAATTATTGATCACTGATTGCTCGACTCATCAGGAAGGAGCTTCAAAATAAACTGATATTTTGTCTTAAAAAACCTACTCATCCCTGAGTTTTGAAGATAAGAAAATTACGTTTAGTTTTTCTTACCACAAAATACGTAGGCAGGTATGTTACTATCGTTCTCGAAAATTAAAAATAAATTCGTCCCAGAATATGCAAAAAAGGTTTCTAAGCTCATTTTCAAGGTCTCACGTAAAAGCCTAATCCTCTTTAGATTTTTTTGTTTGAGATTTTAAACCTGTATGATTGAACAGCTGATGAGTTAACTATCGAAATCTTAATTTCTTTTTGGTTTCCGAAAACGATACTGTTAATTTCTTAAAATAAAATAGTTGCTTTTAAATTGCTAAAATCAAGACGTTATAATTAAGAAACGATGAAAAGTACTTTTCTGACATAGTATGAAGATGAAAATACCACCGGTTTGTTCTTTCTGATTGGCCGAAATCAATATTTTAGTTTATGTCGTTTTGACGATCGTACAGTTTGAGCAATTTGCGAAGGTTCATAATTTGGAATTCTCAAATTATGCGCGGAAGAATGTTTTTGGGGCTCTGAAACCCAGAAAATCCGATCCTTGGTTCCGGTTCCTTTTAAATACGCCATGATCCAAAAATACATAATTGTTATTCGAGAAAATCTTTTGACGATTGCACTTATTATTACTGTACAAATCGGTGATTATCGCACCATAGTCAAGAATTGTAATTCAACGGCTTATGAGTTAAACTTTTAATGTTTGAGACCAAGAAGTGAGTTCATTCAGTTAAACATTTCAAATCTGAAATCATACTGAAAAGCTGAACTAATGAAAAAATCTGTATGTTCCGAAGCTCAGTCAGTATTTTTGGCAGCGCGCTATAAAAATTGGAAATATCCTTTATTTAAACCTTGAACATGTTGGGTTCTTCAGATATTTAGACTCATTACTTTTTTCACTATCAAACGAGATGAACTAAAATTTTGATAATAAAAACTTTAAAAGTAATTGAGATAAATGGCAATTTCTTAAGCCCTGATGCATCGTCGATTAATATGAAATCTCAGATGTTATTCTTCAAATTTGAAAAATATGAACACTTGTCCTGTTTCTTCATCGGTTTTTTCTTTATCAATAACTTTTTCTCTTGATTTTTTGCTCAGTTTTGCCGTTAAAACTCTTCTCTCGGACATTTTCGAATAATTAAAGAATTTTTTCTTTCTGGTGAAGTGAGAAACTACAAAATAGGTGCAAATATACCGAAAACAAACTGCATGACATACTTTCTCAATTTAGTTGATTAATAAAGTATAGAAAATCAAATTAATAAAACTTCGTGCAGCAGACATGAGCAACAGCGTGAAACATAGACTTAAAAAGAGTTGAATCAAATTTTCAAAGTTAACATAAACATAAAATTTAACATACACTTTGAAAATAAGAACATGTTTTTCAAATTATTAACTGTTATAAATCAAATGTATTGATAAACATTTATGGAGACATATTAGCATGGCAATTAGCATGAAAAAATACATTGAAAACTAAAACGAAATGTACGATGCTGATTGATTTTGATTGAAACCAATCAGAAGCGGGCTTAAACGTCAACACTTTTTGCATTTCGATAAAAAGCATTCGAGAAGCATTAGAAAATGATTTCTTATTCGAAAATGAATCAATTCGGCTATGAGAACTTGTTCGCCTGATCACATGGCCGTGTTTTCATTCTTTTGGATGTCAAGTATCATAAGGTAGGAACGAGAAATTTTTTTTGTTTAACATTTTTTTTATTCTTTTCAAATGGTTGCCCATGAAAAAATATGATTATCTGATCAAAAATTACACAAAAATAGTTGGTATTTGCCTTAAAATGAAAATCTGATGTCAAATTACCTACCATGAACTTAAGGGGGTCGGTGCTATTTGACAGATTTGCACTTTTTATTTTTTTTTCTCTAGATGGGAAACTTTTTCTCACTTCAAAATTTTCGGATAAAAACTTTTTCTCACGCAAGTTATCACTTTTGAGCTTACTAAGAAAAATTTGAAAAAAATTTTCGATGATGATCAGCACGAACCCCCCAGCAGCATATTCATGCAGATTTCAAATGCGTGACTTGAAATCAAATAACTGTTTTTCGGTGATTCTGAAGCTAAATCCAAGAATGTTTCTTAAAAGCTTCGAGATGACCTGTCCAAGTTCTGCTTGGTTAATTTCAGTCATAAATCATTGATTTACTTTGAAAAATCAGGGAAAAGATATATTTTGAAAAAATAATTCTTTTAGTTTTATAAGCACGTTTTTAATTGGACGAGCCATCCATCACTTTTGATTATTTAGGATGCAAGATTTTGTTCAAATATATCAGAGACAGGTTACATTTGGTTCAACGATTTATACTTTTGCGACAATTAGCCATTGAATACCCCGTTTGTCGCCTTAAAATGCGACGACCACCCACTTGAGGGGGTAGCGGTCGCACTCTTTTTAGGGTACTTTGAGGTGTAAAAATAGCATGAAATTGCTTGGGAACTCTCAGAAAGCATAAACTTATTAATAAAAACTAAAAAAAATCCGAGTATTTTTTTTTGGAAAACATTGAAACCCACTTTTCGACCATAAAAACTCAAAATATCAAAAAGCTGTAAGCAGATTTTTGGATCAGTGAAACTCAAGCTTTAATTTGGTGGTACTTTCGACTTAATCCGACGACTTTCATTTTCCGAGTTTTAACTTCCGGTTTACTAAAATGCGATTTTCTAGAATTCAACAAGATATTTTAAAATTCCGCACCATTAATAATAACAAAACATATTTTTCTATCTTTTCCCAAATTTATACTGCATTCTGAAATGTAACCTAGGAGGAGATAGATTTTGAATAGCAAAAATCTTGAAATAAGGCGGTTTTTCGCAGTTCTAGAAAAAACTAGTTCGACATTAAAAAAATCTCACCATCATATTACAACCATAAGTGTTTCCGTGGTTTATACTAAGTTTGAGTAGAATCGTATGCGAGCTCTAGGAGGAGATAGATTTTGAAATTTTGATTAGCTGTTCTAGAATTCGCTGCATGGTGGTCACCAGGGTTGGCCAAAAATTATTCTGATTAATTTGTTTTGTATATTAAGGATAGATCTAGCAAATGGTTATTCTCAAAAGTTTCGAAGCAGTTTAGTATTCTGGTAAAGTGGAGTACAAAAGTACATTTTTGCGACCGCTACCCCCTCAAGGGTTGCTGAAATTGATATTTCTCGATAAAAACATAGCCAGGAAAAGAGCTTCAAGGATATTATTAAGATCAGCCAGTTTGTAGAACTAGCCTTCATCTTGCGTGAAACATCTATAAAAACTTTTTTGCATGCATACACTCCTAGACACATAAGCGAAATGGAAGGCTAAGGAAAACTCCCCTTTCAGCTCACAAGGTTGCTCAAAAAAATTACATCGTCAGAATTGTTTTCCTAAAAGGTTTAACCTCATAAGCCTGAATAATTTTTTCTTGCATGTTCAATTTTGCGGATCGTGCTCCCGGGTATAACTCTAAAGTTTAGAGTCTAAACATATCAAGGCCTTGCAAGGGGCATCGTCATTTAATTTATTTTCGACGTTATGAATAACTTTGTGCAAATATTCGGTCATTTTATCTGCTCCGTCTGCAAAAATCCTCAGGGATAAAAACAATAGTTTTTATTGTGTTTGCCATAAAAACTTGATATTTTTGTTTAAGGAGCTGAATAAGAGTCTTAAAAACCAACATGTTGAAAATTCGGAACTGTCCAATCTTAATCATTATACATAACGTTTGAGATGGATTTGGTCAAAAAAATTTTCGAGAGAAAAATGTAGTCTATATATTTACTCTATATCCTTACCAGTCTGAAAGCCTTTTAAGCCAACCTTTTTAATCATTATTTTGAAAAAGGATTGAACTTGGCACTTTGGTTGCCTCTCACAATAATAATTTTCTATCATACGATAATAAAGAGAAATAGAGAGCAAATAAGTCCTTTGTTGTAAAATGGGTAACAATGAAGAGAACGTGTTACTCGCAGAATATGAAAATTTATTGGCAGCTTCGAAAATGGAAGAATCGGGCGACGAAGTGAAAAATGAAAGTGAAACGACCATAAAAAAGGTTAGCTATTCATTTATAAGAAATAAGGCAGGCAATAAAACATCTTGAAGTTATTCCTACTTTTTGAATTTTATTTTCTGTAAATTTGCCACACTCGAAAAAATTTTCTCAAATTAAAGCACTCCGCTTGATTCAACTTTGTGTGTTTAAATTAAATTAATATGTTAAAGTATGCTTGAAAATGAGAACACAATAAGTTCGTATTAATATAAAAATTAAATGACTTCGTAATTCTCAGTGAGAATTTATCACTCTTATGTTCGATAAGTGCGAAATTCAAGACAAAAATTGATAAAAGTTTGTGGAATACTCGGAAAGTGTTCAAATTAATATTTCGATAGCACTTTGAAATAAAGAGTCTGATTTGAAAAAATTCTTTTAGATTTACACTATTATTTGTTAGTTACACAGAGTTGCGAATAGTGGGCCAAACTAAGTGGGGTTTGCGAGGGTTTATCATCTTTTTTGCGAATGTTAAAGCAAAAGATAGAGAAAAATTGAGGATGGCAAAATAAAATCTTATCGGGGATTCCTTTACAAGCTTACCTGCGCACGATTTGACAAACAAATTGGCGAATTAGTGTAAAATTTTTTTTGAGAATTTTTACTGTATTACAGTACTTATTTTTTGCAAAAATTTTTTCAATCACAAAATTAAACCTTTCATCGTGATCAAAAAAAAATTCTAAGACATTTTTTCACTACATTAGAGCCCAAAAAATAACCACGTGACCGTATATTCAAGAAATAAGGTCGGCAAAAATAGTACTGTTTTTTTTCAAAAATTGCTAAAATCATATTTTGAAAAACGTGAAAAAGTTCTTGAAAAGTTTTCAAGACTTTTTTTCCATTACACCAAAGTTCAAAAACAATCACGTGACCTTCAAATTAGGAACTAAGGTTTTGGTGAAAGTAAACAAATAGTGATCAAAGTACGCCGAAAAATATTTTGGGCTGATAAACACCTAATTTAAGAGTTTTGAACATAATAATATTATCCAAACACTTCCTGTGATCTTATTTTTCGATAAATAAGGATTTATCAATGACATATTTCAAACCTTATTTTTGAATTTTTTCGTCACCAGATTTTATTCGGACATTGGTGTAATGAGAACAAGTTCTTAAAAACGTTTGAAATTGACCCTGGAATTTTTTTGACGTCATTTACGTACTTTTTTAATTTACTGTACAATGACTTTTTTTCAAAAGTACTCAAATCACGTGAAGACCCCTTCAAAGAATCGTCAGGAATTTCTGAGACTTTTATTGCATTTTAAATTGGCCTCCGGTTTAAATAAAGCAGTCCTAGAAGTCCAAACTTCCGGAACACTGATTACATAAGAATCAGTGAAAAGTTCATGCGTAGGCGTGTGTCTTTCTCTTTCTTTCTCATCAAGAGAAATTAGATTCCAAAATAATTAAATATTAGTCATTATACTAGAGAATTTTGTAAAAAACAGATAATTATTTTTAGACAGAGCGATAGAAAATCATTCGAAGTTTTATATAAGGTAATTGCAAATATAAATTAAGGTTTAATTTCATCTTATATTTTAATTGCACTTTTGTCTGTAACAGGAGGTAATTTTCGCAACTTTTTCTTTTCTTATCCTCATTAAATGCCTTCAAATTCGTTTAAAATTTTATTTTGTTTTTTCTTTTGTATAGCAAATTGGCTGAATATTATTTAAGCTATTGAAAATGATGTTGATAATGAAACTTTGCTAATATGCCGATTTAAAGTATGGCGACGCGTTGGCTAAAATCGAGTCTGGGTACAGATTCATGTCTAAAGTTACGAGTCAAGGAACTATCTTTGAATTCGAGAATCTGACTTTTGTTTTGATAACACAAAAGTTAAATTTATTAAGAGTGAAATATGTTTTATTTATTCTCAGGAAAAATTGAAGAATATCTTTCATGAAAATGAGCTTAACTTGAGCTGCTCAAGATATTTTGCTAGTAAAGAGACGAAATTTCCGCATCATTATTATTTTCATCGAAATTCACAAGGTTATAGAATTACCTTCAATATTTCTGCACCCTTATTTAATTTCATAATTGCCAAACCAGTCTTTTGTTAATTAAGTTTTATTCACTGGAAAACAAAAGATCAATCAGAATATCATTTTCGAAACAAGAAAGCGGATCAATTGCTTTTGTTCCAGGATTCATAATTTTGGAATTTTTAACAGTTCGTCAGGACTGTAAATGATTATCTGGAGAGCTTTTCACTAAACACTTGTCAGTCTTTAATGCAAGCAGATCGCCGCAAATTGCCGTCCAAATATAGCCGAAAAATTTAACGATTTTGAGCTAAATTACTTCTAGTGCCCATATCGCTGAATTCGCCAATATCGACGAATTGCTTGGGCGTTTGAAGTATCAACTACAAATTTCTAATAAAATTGAAAAAACTTTTAAAAGTATGAAGTCATTTCTAACGCCTACGCGTTTTCAATTTTTGAACGAAAAGCTTAAATTTTGTCCCCATAGCGGTGAAAGTGCTAATATTGCCTAATATCACCGATTTTCTTTCAAAATAACTTTCGGCGATATTGAACCTTCCCCACGGGGAGTTTCCCTGTATTTACTTTTCTGAAATTCTGACAAAAACACCGAATTTAGATTTTTCTCATTAATCGCCAAAGAGACTGATTTAAATCGTCTGAGCGCAAGAGATTAAATATCGAAGCCAGAATCATGTTACTGCTTTTAGTTAAGTTGGGCTCAAGAAAAAAATCATACTCGTAGTAAAAAAAATCATCGAGTTGCTATTTCGTCATCTTTATTTTATAATTTTGTGTAAAATTATTTTATTTTATTTGGATTGCTAAAGTTAACTTTGAAATAAGAATTCCCGATATCAATATTTTGGGAATTCTTATTTGAAGGCTGGTTTTCTCTTTTTCTGCCGCGCCGCCCGCGCCTTTCAAAATTTTCTAGAACGTGAGTGGATTATTTTTGGTGAATAAATCGTGTAAAATGAATAAATCAAAATTTCATGAATACCATTATATTATCATTTTATATATTATAAAACTTAAAATTTCGAGGATTTCAATTTAATAAAGGAGTTAATTATAACTCGGACTTTGGTACCAGAGATTAGGAAATTTGAGAAAATTGATAAAGAACCTGCAATATTACAGGTAGTTTTATTATAACTTGGAAAGTGATTTTTCAAAATGTGGACGATTATTTTTTCTCATATTTTTCAAGTTTCTTTTTTCTAATGTCGAAAATTTCGACTTGAAATTCGAAGTTTGTGTATTGGCGTATTCTGAATATCATTGATCATTGATTAACCTCGGATGTCATGACATGTCACCGGTTGAGGGGAAGTTAATCCGCATTAACCCCCACCTGTTTAAAATGTTATATTACCCACGTGCAAATGAGTGTTTTAAAACACACTAGTATCAAACTTGACAAAAATGAGAATAATATGGATTTTTTCTTATTCAAAACCGCCACGAGCGTGACCGCAACGAATTTTCGGTTAAATCAGAATAAACTATTGTGAGCAGGGGTCGGCACAATTGGATCGTACGGTGGATCGGATCGGTTTCCGATCCGATCCCGATCCGATCCAATTTTTTCAAACGAGGCCGACCCGATCCGATCCAATCTTTTCAAAAGGCGATCCAATTTTTTTTTGAGCCAATCGATTTGATCCCGATCCGATCCAAAAAAAATTGAGTCGGACCGATCGATCCCGATCCGATCCAAAAAAATTGAGGCGACCGATCCGATCAAAAACAATTTGAGGCGACCGATCCGATCTCGACCGATCAAAAAAAAATTTGAGGCGACCGATTCGATCCAAAAACAATTTGAGGCGACCGATCCGATCCCGATCCGATCCAAAAAAATTTGAGGCGACCAATCGATCCCGATCCGATCCAAAAACAATTTGAGGCGACCGATCCGATCCCGATCCGATCCAAAAAAAAATTTGAGGCGACCGATCCGATCCCGATCCGATCCAAAATTTTTTCAGATGTGCCGACCCCTGATTGTGAGATAAGTTTGAAAAAACATTTTAGTAATTTGAAGATAAAATTTAACCATTGCAAATGCGTAGGCGGAAAATGTTTATTTTAAAGTATTTGATTCAGTTCTTATCTTCCGGAACTTTTCATTTGTCTATCTTGAAGAAAATTTCATGGGCGACAATTTGTACTAAATGAAATTTATGCGCGCAATGTGAACCTTCTCAAATCGTCAATTCAAAATTTTCACCGCCAATAACACTACCAGGTGGTGCCGCGGCATGCCGTTGGTAAAAATTGATAATGCCAAAATTCTTGAATTTGAAAATAAGGGGAACTTTCGGGTGTCTGTTCGGATATTCCGCCGGCGAAAATGATACTATCCAAAAATATTTTTGGTCTCTTTGTTTTAAAAAACAGATTTGCAGGTGAGGGTTAAATCGTTATTCGACAGTGAAGGCAGGGGTCGGCAGACCGACTTGAAAAAACCTGATCGGATTGACCCGAAAATAAAACTTGATCGGATTGACATGATGGGATAGAAAACATTTTCATAAAAACTTGATCGGATCGGATTGACGCCAATCCGATCAAATTTTTCCGATCTAGATCGGAATTTGGAGGAGAGTTTTTGGAAGAATTTTGATAAAGATTTCTGGGGCTTTTATATCATGGAGTATTTAAGCTTCATAAATTAAATTTTTTAATTAATGATTAGGCCGGACGCGGTGTATCTAGACAACGGCACGAAAAATTAGACTGAATCAGAATAACTGTTTTACTCGAATTTCCCTGAATTCAAATGTTCTCCTTCCGGCTCTATTTCTGAAGCTCATCACTGATCAAAAAAAGTCGATCCAATCCAATCCGATCAAGTTCAGTCCAATCCGATCTGATTCTGCCGACCCCTGAGTAAAGGTATTAATTTTGTTTATGCACACCAGAAAACTCCATAATTCGAGAAAGTTTAGTCAAAAATTGACTTTTTTAAAATCATAATTAGGCGGATTTTTTTTAGGAGGATTAACATTTTCTCTCACCGGTCAGGTCTTAACGAACATAAAGCAATAAATGAAATAAATTAATATTTTTTGGCCGTTTAATGAAACGAAGGACGTTATATGCAAAAAATTACCAAAAAAATTAACTTATATATGTGAAGTTGTTTTTGAACTATTTGTAGGTACCTAGACACCTTTTCTGCTCAAAACAGACGTCAGATCTTATTAACATAATCAACTTCCGGTTAATAATTCCGGTTTAAAGCTGCTAGGCTTGAATTTAGGTCGTTTTGGCGGCCTAGTGGTTAAAATTTTGTATTGCCATGACTTATTAAATTAATTTATTGGATTCAAAAAGATTAATCTATGGTGTCACCGGCCGTCTCGGGTCAGAAAAAATTCCAAAATATAATATTTTCGGATGTTCCATCGAGGTTAGGTCACTGGCAGAAAAAATTATCACGTCATGAATTGAGGCTCAATTGGTGGTATTTTCATTCCAAAACTTTGCCAAGAAAGTACTTTTTCCGGAATTTTGACATATTTTCTCTAAAAAAAACAATTTAACCAAAAAATTTTTGATTTAAAAAAATGTAAAGTACAGTTTTCCAAAAAAATGAATGTTTCGATAGTGACAGCTCTCCGCAAACTCATGAGCTCTTCATTCATATGATATGAATCATATCCCTTATTCACACTTTTGTAAATATCCCGGCCCTGATTAGGAAACGTAGTGTGTTTTTAAGTAGTAAGGCCGGGATATTTACAAAAGTGTGAATAGGGGATATAGCTTTTAAAATTGTGACTTAAAAATCCAGGGAAGAGTACGCTTTTGCGCAAATTTCAAACAAACTTTTTAAAACGATAGTGACAAACCTGCGTACTTTTTTTGTGGTTCATAAAATCTAAACAAAAATTTCCTACCCTTACGGAGGAGTAGGCTTTTTAAGAGAAAATATAACTCTACTATGAAGCTCGTTGCTGATTGGTCGAGCAATCAGTGATCTTCAGTTATAATTGAGGATGTGAGATTTTCGTTCAACTAATCAACTACATGTATGTTTAACTATCGGGTTTCAGAATTTATAGTTTTTCAGATATTTGCCCACAAAAACCATGAAACGCCTTTTCCCATGACTTTTCAACATAATCCATGAATTTTTTCAAAACACCGGTAATGATTTTCATTATGACCAGTTAACGCTGACTGGTCGATTGATTCTAGAGAACCTTCAATTTTCATTATTTTTTAAACTTTGTTTTCAAACTTTCTTTCAGAGAGTTTCATATCCCTATGTCACAGGGGGCGATAAAGGGATATATGTAGCTATAGCTAACGTAAGGACGATATTTGATAGATATTTTAGGTCACCGAGTTGTCATCACCCGACCAAATATGGTTTGTTGAAAATTATAAAGCCGAAGAACATGCCTATGGATTCTTAAATTTCCATACACGTAATTTATATCGCTCTGGAACTCGGTATGCTCGAATACCTCATAATTATGATGATAAGCAAGAAGTTCAGTATAAACTTTTACATCAAAATTGGGGAATCAATGAACCACAACTTATTATTTCACTTCATGGAAGTCGAATAAAAGATACTTTGACATCAGGTCATGCCGTAGAAAGGAAAAATGGTAAAAAACCATAAGACTCATAACCTATGAGTCATAAGAATTATAAAAAATACATAAAATTTCTATCATTTTTGATGAATTGAGAAAAATCAGCATTCATTTCAAATTTGCAGTTTTTCAATTTACTGTGGTTAATGACTATAAAGAGTCTTTATAAGGACACCATCTATATGGACAATTCGGGGGAAATTTGACCTTAACCTACCCTTTTTTGTATTTTGGTCCGTCTCTCTAAAAAGAAAATTGTGAGAAAAATCAACACGGTATTTGTGAAAATATCTATAAAACTTTCATTTTTGGTTTAAATATGGGTGAAGAGTAAAAAAGGTCGTCCAGGAGGGTAACTTGGAAAGTTATAGGGGCATTTAGGAAAATATAGGGACACTTTTATTTGTTTTCATAAAGACCTTTTTTTAGTGTTAAATGCATTTCAACCCGTTTTAAGATTTTTAAAAACTGAAGTTTAAAAAAAAATGGTTCGGACAAAATTATAATTTTCAAAAACTATTGGCAAGAAAGCCACGGATTGAATGATTGGAACAATTTGGGAAAGTAAACTAAGGACAATTTAAAAAAGTTAGCCAGAGAAAATTTTTCTAAGAAAATTTTTCTAAGAAAATTTGAACAATATCTCACTTGTCCTCATAGACAGAAACCACGGTAGTGTTGTTTTGGGATTTAACTTTTTTACTTATATGAAATTTTCTCATTTTTAACGAAAATGGAGGCCGGCATATTTTTCGATTTTTCGAAACTTTTAACTTAATTTTATAAAATTTTAATTTATTTTTCGGCATATTTACGAACCGGCAGCCGGCTGTGATGACTAGTTCAGGTTCAAGGTTTCTTTCAAGAGCATAATATAATTTATATTTTCTCAACACTGCCACAATACAATTTCTTCTGGTCGATTTTATGATGAAAATGTAAGGCTTATACAGTATGTCACGTTTTTGCCTTCTTATTTCCAATTTGCATAAATCTGAATTCCACCGTTTTGATTGGTTTAATCTGGAAAAGACGTAGGTATTTGCCAAAATTGATCGTTCTCAATGGCGGATAGCAAGTAATGCAAATTGGAAAGAAAAAACGTGACATACTGTATAATATATCATATAATATAAATGATATTATAAACAACCAAGGGTCCATCACGCAGTCAGGAGCGATAAAGAGCAAAACGTTGAAATTAAACTTACTTTATATCTTGGTCTTTAGCCTGGCCAAATAAGCCACTTTTATGTTCAGAATTAACCCATGGTTGCGTATACCTTCTTGGCTAGTCGACACCGAGAATTCGAATAGCGGTACGGATAAGGCAACATGGTGGCCTTGAACTTTGACCAGTTAGTCAATAAACAATCATTCAAACTTGCGAAAAATAGAAAACAATGCCCGAAGATAAAAGTATTTTTTCGATTTTTTATGTGTCGGTAGTGAATTTTTTTTGTCAAATTTCAGAAACTTTCTGTTTAATTTTGAGGGCAACCGTGGTTACTTTTGTGGCGTCTTTTTAGGGCTTTCAATGGGCTGTTCTTCAGGGACGGCGTTCCTGGGACGCTCAATATCGCCGAAAAAACGCCTCAGTTACACGGTTTTTAGCTAAATTTCTGTCAGTGCCAAAATTGCCGTAATTGCGTGGGCGTTTGGGATTTTTGTGACAAATAACGACCGAGTGCGTCAGGAATAACTTCATAATGCAAGATTAAAGTTTTCTAAATTTATTGTTGATTGAGTTTGGTGGAATAGGTAATTCTACACACTTTGTTATCTAACTTCAATTCAACCTATTGTGAAACTCCTGTTAAATGAGAAACCAAATTATGACGTCATTCCGCACTTCCACGGCTCTTTTTTAGCTTTGAACGGAAAAAATTATTTATTTGACCCTACCGCCGAAAGTGCCAATATCGCCGAACGTGTCCATTATCGCCGAATTTTTTAGGGATATAACTTTTGGTATCTCGATATCTACACTGGATACAAAATTAATTTTTGTAGCATTCGATATTTTGTTGTCGATTTCATTCAAAAAAAATAAAAAAATCATTTTCGGACAAAAATGTTCTTCCGAAATTTCAAATTCTCTCTTAAGTATTTTATGCTGTCATTTTTAAACTGCTGCATCAAAAACTAAAGTTTTCTTGCATTGGGTAGCCAAGATTTCAAATTGTATATAAAAATTAATTTTTCGAAACAAAGATTTAAAGTGTATTTGAAATTCAAAAATCTGGAGTATCAGAAGCAATCGAAACTTTGAACGTCTTGCATAAGAAAACAAAACATGATATTTAAAAACGTTTAACAGATTAACCTCGAACACATAATTTGTAGTAAGTGTTTTTAATAAAAAAAAATCTGACATCAGTGCTTCAAATGACATGACAAATAACCACTATATTCCGGCATTTTAGTATCGTCAGGCTGTCCGTTAGAACAGGCTGATGTTCAAAAACAAAAACACGTCGGTTACCGCCTTAATAAAACTTGAAACGGATTTTTATCGCTTTGTCGATTACGCATTTGTCTTATAAGAGAAATTGATTCTTTACAGGTTGTGTGTTTATAAATTTGTCAAATTAACAAAATCTGGGATGATCAATCAAAATTTTAAATTGTTGCAATAATTGCGACGCAATTATTAACTTAGCTTTTCACCAACAAAAGACACATTCAAGATGAAGTTTACAGATCAGCGGTGTCGGCTAGGGCTTGGATAACAACGGATGGCATGAATAATGGAGTGTGTTCACTTATCGGAAGTGCGAGGAAATCATTCGGGAAAGAATTGGGAGACCTGGTTCCGGTAATCATGATATATTATAAAGGATACCTGAGTGCATGAAGTGAATTTTTCCCTTCGGGAGACCTGTTTTGGAAATTTATTAACGTAAGAAAAATTAAACTTGACGCACTCTGGTATTATCATTAAATTTTTATGTTTTCCGAGTACAACGAATTTAAATTTTCAACAAATTTGATTGAATTAGTTTTTATTCGGTTTCGATCACTGTTCAGCAGACAAATTTCAACTGAAAATCTTGATTAGCTTCTTATAATAAGACCTGATATAACCGTGAAGCAAGAATGCTATTTTACTGGGGAACGTTCAATCTGCCTATAAATTATCCGTCTAATTAATAATCCGCCTTATTTTCGAAAATTTGTATTCAAAATTTATAGGTTTCTTGTTCCGGAAACTAAAGTTCTTCAATAATTCGACAGAAAAAAGTATTAACTTTCTTCTTGCACATCAAAAAACTCCATAATTTTCGAACATTTATTATCAGGCGAATAATTTTTAGGCGGATTAAAAATTTAAAAAACAACTAAAAATTGAAAAAATTTCAAGAAAAAACCAATTTTTTTTCACTAAGCAAGGTATCAAACGCTCTCTCTTTTTTAACATAGCGCTTATTTCTAACGAAAATAATCAAAATATTACACTATTACACTTGTATTACACTTGTATATATTACACTTGTAACTAGTTACTAGTGAAAAATCGGGCATAAAATTTTTTGAAAGTGGTGGTCAAAATAACCCTTCATGTCGTTTATAATACAGTAGTTTACCAGTTAAAGCCCCCTGACCACTTAAAACATGTATACGACATCAACTGTTTGTTTGATCACCGGTATATTCCAGTCGAAAATTTAGGCAATGATGTGGCGCATGACAGTTGATTTTCAAAACTTTCCTGAAAGCAAAATTTTTCATAAATATACAAAATTTTCCGGGCAAAATAGTCAAAGAAAATTCATAGTACGCTGGATTGAATATTTGTCATCGCTCAAAATAACAATTATCCAGCTTATGACGCTGATATTAAGACAAACCTTGAAGTGCTATTAGCACTTTTCTGATCTTAATTGTTTGAAAAAACACACACAAACTCAATTGTTAAACATTACGAACCTTACGATTAAAAATTTTGTGATAAATGAAATACCAGTAAATAATGTGTAGTTTATAACAGTAAAATGATGATCCTGAAAACTCATCGAGTTCAATAACATTTGACAACGAATAAATATATTTAAATCATACGGACATTTTTATTAAGATCATTGGGTTTCCATCTTGGTGCAATATCAAAGGCAAAGAATCGCTCATGTGTAGACCTGAGCAGTTCACACGAGAAATAAATTTATCATCAAAATCGAATTATTCAACAACTTCCAGTCAAAGCAGTTATAATGAACTTGATCCAAATCACTCTCACTATCTCATGTATGATCATGGAAGTTCTACTAACCAGAAACAAGCTGACAATTATAGACGGATGATGTTTAGGTTTCATTTTGAAGCGTATTTAAGGGAATTCGGAAATGGTGGAAATGGTCTCCCGGTTGTTAATATTTTGATTTCCGGTAAATTACCAGAGTTACAGAAACGGGATGTAAAAATACATACATGTATCTTTTTTTCAAATTTCATAGCTATAAGAAAAACGTCACTTTCTTGTCTGCTCATACAATAAGGTATAAAAATACGTGTATGTCATATCTTTTCTGAGAATCAAAGTACATCCTAAATCATACATGTACGTTGAACATATAATCTTGCAAATATTCGGAACCATCGTCAAACACATTGTTAAAAAATATATCGAAATGATAAATTTTGATTGATTGATTCGAATTAAGGATCATCAAAATAAAACTGGAACATTTAAAAAATTGACCACGTTTTCGGCATCAGCAGGCAATTTCACATACGGAGCTTGTTTAAGTTATTTCCTTCTTAATTTTTTCAAGATATTTTGCGACATATCTCATATCGAATTTATACGGTCACGTGATATTTGTTCGACCGTAAAAAAACTGATAACATTTTTTTGATCTGTGAAATAAGTACTGAAATTACGAAAAAATTATTTTTACAACCCATAGAAAGTCTGTTATAAAAGGTCTTGGTGAAGAAATACCACTTATTGTCACCGCTGGAAGTGGCGGAGCAAGTGATGTCATAGCATTTGCAATCGATTTTGTCGAACATAAAATGTCAGAATATCGGTTCAAAAATTACGGAGACGATTTCGAAGATGCTCATCTTCATGACGCGTCATATAATAATTCTGCTGATAACAAATTTCGAAACAAAGTTATGCAGTCAATTGGTTCGCTTCAAATGCATCTAATTCTTATTAAATCAGGACTAGAAGTAAATCCAAAGGAAGTGACAAAATGGGTATCTGCTGTCAAAAGAGTTCTCGAAAGGCGCTCCATCGTTTCCGTATATGTTAGCACGAAAAAATTAAAACTTATGGATGTACTTATGTCTACAGTGAGGGATCCGAATAAAAAATAACAACGATTCACTTTCCAATGTCATTTATTCAGTATAAAATGACAAAAATCAACAAAGATAGAGTATAATAAATTCATTTTGCTATCTTTCTTCCTAATTTCTCAAAAAACATTTCCAAAGATGTTTTTAGTCAAAGAAAATTATGAAATATCATTGGTGAATACATTTATATATAAGTCATTTTTGGTTTATTGCTAACGTTTTCGTCAATTAAATAACATAATATATTAAAACATAATGTGGGGAATGTTGGAATACTTAATTGCTTATGTTTACACATAATGTGGCATATGTTCGAAATTTCAATTCCCGCATACTCTGATAATATTCAAAGAAAAATTGATTGATCAATTTTTCTTATTGAAATAATTCATTATGTGTTTTTTTTTCATAATTAAATTCAGCTATTTCAGCTAAGTTCATTTTATATTAACAGTGTTCCCGTTTACACAATATCTACAAACTCACTTTATAAAATCGAATGAGCCACCATCAACCTAAAGTTTGATTTTCCACATTCTTTGACGAAGCCATCATACATCTCTCATACATTTCCAATTTTGCTATAAAACTTTGGAAGGAGAGAACATGCCTGTGGTTCTTTGTGGCGCAATGGTTAGCGCTCCGCACTTTGGCCGAGGATCTCCGGTTTCGATTCTCACTTTTGGCTGTACTCTTCAATTTAGAATTTCACAGAAATCTTGTTGTACTGTATTTTTGATGTAATTTTATAAATTTGTATTAGATTAACAATAAGTTAGAACATTTTGAGGAAGAATAAGGTATTTTTCATCGACTTTCCGTCTATTAAGACATTATTTATTTTGGACTCAGAAAATAAAGTCACTCCCACCAGCTTTGCTGTTTTTCTCTATTTTTTTTTGGCATTTTTAACCATATTTCATAGTAGAAAAACTTTCATATCAAGGAAATTTTATGATACGAAACATAAAAAGCCGACAATGTCTGAAGTTTTTTGATATCGTCTTTAAAAATCTGTAGTCGAGTTTAGTTGGAAATAGATGTACAGTAAAAAGTGGTTTTTATATTTTCCCAGATAATTAGTTATGTTAAGAAATAACAAATTTCAACGTTTGCAATGAACACTTTATTTCAATAAAAAAAATAAAATTTTCACATTTTTTTTTTCATATATCGCTCTGAAAAAAATTACCAATCTGCCGGATCGATGCCACCCCCTTCATACTTCCCAAAGAGAAACTTCCCCATAATATTTTTGGTTTCTGTGTTTAAAAACACAGCAAAGGTGGTTGGAGTAACTTTATTTTCTGAATCCAAAATAAATAATGTCTTAAATTAAGACTCTTAAGGGGGTGGGCGTCGTAATTTTTTGAGCCCTTTTATAGATTAATTTATGATTACTTATAGCGTTATGACTAAGCTGACTCAAGGATTCATAGGTGGCATTTATTTTTTGGAACAATCTAGAACCTCTAGAATTTTTCAAATTCAAATATTTTTTAGCTTTAACCCGCATAAAACCGGTATTCTACTTGGTATGAACATTTTTTATTGGTATATGACACCGCCTAACGTGCATGACTTAAATTATCGAATGTCTTAATCGAATTCTAGAATTTTCTTATTTTTAAGCAAATGTTAAACCTAGTTATCGAATTTGACGCTGATTGGTTCAAAATTTCGATTAGCTGTTCGCCAACTTTTTGATCAGTGAAATCTCAGCTTCTAGACGGAAAGTCAATAAAAAAAATACTTAATTCTTCCTCTAAAAGTTTTAACTTATTGTTAAGCTAATAATAATTAATAAAATCACTTTTGAAATACAGTACAACAAGATTTCTGTGATATTGTCATTAGAAAATTAATGCCATTGATGAAGATCGATCCGGATATCCTCGGCCAGAGTGCGGAGCGCTAACCATTGCGCCACAAAGTTCCACGGGCATGGTCTCTCGTTCTAAACCTTTATAGCAAAGTTGGAAATGTACTGGAAATGTATGATGGCTTCGTCGAAGAATGTGAAAAATCAAACTAAAGGTTGATGGTAGGCTCATTCGATTTTGAAAAGTAAGTTTGACTGATGCTGTGTACACGGGAACGCTGTTAATATATAAATATCCATTATCCAGCATATTTTTAGGTATAAAGTTTTTAACACAGAAAACACATAAAGTCAAGTTCGGCTTAAGTCTAGAATTTTTAAAAATGTTGCAAATTCGGGTATATTACGTAAAAAAATAAAGAGGCCCTAATTCAAAATATTTGAAAATATTTCTGGGTGTTTGTCGGAATATTTAACTTTGGTCGGAACATACGTATATATAGTATGCTTCAGATCGCAGTCGTTCAAAAACATTCCGGAAATTTTGTAAAATTGAGAAATGAGATTTGGGAATTTGAATATATAACAAAGTTTTTCTAGTTTAAAATATAGCCAAAACCTTCTTATTTTGTATTTTGGTCTGTCCCTCTATAGAGACAATCTGGGAGAAAAACCCAAAATCATATTTTCGCTTTAAATATATAATTCACTCATTTTTCGTGAAAATATGGGTGTAGAGGAAAAAGACAAGGTCTTCATTATTTTCCAGAACATATTAGGACAAACTTGCTAAATCTCACGACAATATCCTATTCCGAGTACAGTAGATCAAAAATGCCTAGGTAAAAATACAAACCAATTACAAGGTAAAAAATACAAAACGAAAACGAGAGTGAGACGGGCCAAACCAACCAATCAAATCCGTGCTGAACTGACACAAAAGTGTGTTTTGTATGTTTTACCTAGGCAGAATTTGATCACAGTACTCGGACAATAGGATATAGGCATATATGTTAGAAAATATAGAAATTATTTGAAAAGTTTCGTCAAATTTTGGTTTCAGAACAACTTTTACAAATAACGGCAATTTTACGATATCTTAGTAGTTCTTACACACGAAAACCACAGTAACAAATGAATAAACATTTATGACAAATTGACAAAAAATTAATTTTTAAACCTTCTGATGCCAATAAATTTGCAACTATAATTTATTACTCATAAATAAATCATGAAATAACTTGATAATGCTGATCCTTCTGTTCAGTTTTAAAAGACGACATTATCCAACAGCTTTATGTTGCGTTACGGCTCGACTTAGTGTCAATTATGAAAGATAACTTGAAAAATATCACAACAAAAGCCTACAAACAATTATTGACTTCTCAAGAAGCGTTTAATATATTTTTTTATGCAATTGAGCTTGATAAATTCGATTTTGTCCAGCTTTTTCTTGATGAACAAATCGAACTGGTTGAATCGCTAGATAATACAAATAGGATTATCAATCTGTTCAAAAGATCAAAATCGAGCGTTTTTCAAGACCATGATTGGTCGACCTTGCAAATTTCTGATATTGTGAAAGATATGTTGGATGCTAAAAAAATGATGCTTAGCGATCACGGAACTTATTCATTCGTTGCAGATCCTTTAGTACGGCGGCGGCTTAATCCGGTTGCGACCTTATTTTTATGGGCTTTACTCTGTGAAAGATTCAGACTGGCGGAATTATTCTGGAAAGTTGCAAGAGAAGAAGGCATGGATCAAAATTGTATATAAAAATATTAAGTAAAATGACTGCAATTTTCATTGACATAAGATATTTGTAAATTTAGCAACTATAAGCAAAAAATAAAGATACTGAAGTTTGTTTTGTCCTTATAATAGTTTTTTCGTCGATTTCAAAAATATTTCTTGAGGGGCGGTAAGGAGAAATATAGATAATACCAACGAAAAAGCTTTAATAAGTACACAAAAGACTTCAGTGTCCTTATATTTTGGTTTTCCTGAAATTTAAGAAAAATTGAAGACAATTCAGAATAGACAAAGTTAAATCAATCTGAATTATTGTTTTTTATAGGCTAGTTACTGCATATTTTGAATTTTCTATTGCAGTGATTTTGCCCAAATTTTTCATGGGAGTTTTCGTCGCTGATTTGCCTGTTTTAAGATGCGCATTCTGGCTAAACTAGCAGAAGTGGAATTCCAAAAACTATTTTCACGTGAAGAACAACTCTTCGCAATCATTTTCAAAATTTCAGTAATCTGATACAATCCAACCTACGCACTCACATGATCGTATCATAAACCTTACAAACAAACACTGAAAAGCTTTCTTCTCCGTCAGTTTTCATCATTTTTATTCATTTTTTAGTGACCCTCAATGCGAAGAATAATCTTAAGCGTTTTTTTTGAAATTAAGCTTTTGTCGGACAAAACCTTTTATTTGAAAATGTTTCTGGAAATTTAAAATTTTCAAACATGCCACGTTTTTTGTCTCTTGAATTTTCTAATTAAAAAATAGCACCAAAATTCTTTGAAATATACTGAAAATGTTGGCTCGAAAAGGTTTCGAGCCATAATCAACATATTCTAGTCAGTAATATGAGCAGTTGGCGTAGTGGTTAGCGCAACTCGACGATCGTCCCGTTACCTGGGTTCGACTCCCGGACTTCTCAAACATTTTTTATGGTGATAACCCAACAATGNCTATTCCAAGTCTATATTCGTAAACATGGTGTCTTTTTTATTATCGTAGGCCCTTTTTGAAAATTAATTAGGGTGTTGTATTATTTCTATATGCTTTCTGCCTTGAAATGATTTATGTACAAGAATATTATATTTTTTTGCATCTTAATTCACAATTCTTCTTTTCTTTACACGGACAAGCATTTTAATGAGAGTTAAAATCCAAGAGAAAAAGACTTCTATACTAAATTTTTGCCATGATGATAATTCTCCGGGTGTCCGAACACTTACATTTATTCCTGCACATTAGTTTTTTTTTTTGTCTACTTATTATTGCGTACCACTTTTCGAATTCTACACAGAAATAGTAACTTTATAAGTCATATACATCATTTGGTACGCACCCGAGCAACAAAGTCTCCAGACAAAAAGATAAAAAAATCACTTAATTTAAACCCACACCTGCACAGCACGATGTCCCACACACACTACTCTCTAACCTGCATCGATTGCAGTTTGTTTTAAGAGCACAAACTATTACTATTATTTATTTGTTATTCATAATATTCAATAATCTACTAGTCTTAATATACTAAATGAGCTTATATGATAAATCAAGTAAATTCTCCTAATACGTATTATTATAACTATCGAAACTGATTTATCATTATGATCTAGCGAGTCTATTCTATAATGCTTGGAGTTTCCTCTCTTAATTTCATAAAATTAAAGACATAAGGTAAAATTAAGAAAATATATCGTTTTTTTTAGTATTGCTCCAGAGCATAACATTTTCGGACGACCACTCTTAAAAATTATAGCGCAATTATTCGCACTGACAAAGCATTTATGGCTTAAAATCTTCGAGTTTGAAATCGTAGGTATTTATCTCGGCCGCAACTTAATAAAACTCACGCCCGTCCTCCTTGGTACTAGGTCCACAGTGACAACTTTTTGCATTTGGAGATTACACATAAGCAAAAAGAGTGAATCGCTAATCCAACAATTTCAGTAATTGCTTGGTCCTTTGTTCTCTAGTTGCCATTTATAGTTTTTTTGTAATTTCATATAGCATATATTTCTGTCCGGGGGGGAGGGAAAATTTTATAATTCGGAGAAAATTATAAACATCAGTTGGTGGGGTACTTTTCTTTGAAATGTCGGAATTTAATATAGAGCACTCGAAAATCCGTTTATAATGTATGGTTGTTTACGCATACTGTGCAAGTGCCGTTACTAGATTTTGGTTCCGCTGCGTTGACTGGTCATAAAATGTAATGCCTTAGCTTTCAAATAAACGCTTTTCGCTGAGATGTACTCACAAATGAGTAGGTTTTTCGCCGTTGAAAACATTCTGAACTATCGGCATGTATATTTCAAACTTGATCTTCTATCGACTTGTGGGATTCTTTTTACGATAAGCATTCTGTCTTTAGAGAAGAACTAATCACATACAAGAAGAATCAGAAAGAACAAAGATATGAATAATCTATTTTACGTTATCATCTTTCATTTTTTAGTATTTTATTGCTAATCCGCCGTTCCATTCCCAAAATTTTATTATTGATTAAATTAATTATAATTTTTGTCGATGTGAGGTAAATTTTTCTCAAAAACTTTATATTTTTTTTAATAATCATGATGTCATTAGCCCATCTACGCCTGCTCAAACTTTGAAACGTTACAAGCAACACGTTAGGACTAATATTTAGCGTCTATATTTATCTTCAATCAGGTTTGTTAACGAAACTCCTATCTCAAAAAGTTTACTTATCTCTTAATCGCGTTTCGAATCCCCTTGGTGTGTCTAAAGTTATTCTGAGTGAGTATGGGCAAGGATGCTTGATATATGACCTAGTCCATTGTTGACAGAATCCTTGATCGATGTGTAGATCAACTCAAAAGCAATCACAAATAAATGACATGGCATCTACTTATCCAAATATCAGTACGGATCCGAACTTATCTGCAACTGCGTTAATTTCGACGAAGTGAGCGCGTTTGTGAGATAAGGAGTATCGTATTAGAGAGAAAGATATCGCCGCCATGAGAGGATTATGGGTGTATGACACCTTATCTCTCGGCCGACTAATTGCCACAATCATATATGGCTCGGATCATTGAGATTTCACGAATAAAATCGCTTTTTTGTTCAACCTGACTAAACCTCTGGAACCGGAGGCCTTTCTCTCAAAAGGAATTTGAATATTCGCTTAGTATGATTCGTCAATATTTTGAAATCACCTTATTCTTTCAATAGACGAGAAAAAAAACAGCTTTTCAAGAAATTTTTGCTACCCTGTAACCCTCATTAACCGGTGGTCAACCAAGCACAGTCTAAAAATATGATTCAAAAACGTCTCCCAGGATTTATCGTTAACTATTCTTATCAAAATGTTTTAATTCACTTCCTATGTTCTAGTTGGGGACAGGACCGAGAGAAAATAGTATAACTGCAATCCCTAATCTTAGATATCTAGATAAAAACGTCTGTCACGAATGATCCAGATAAACACTACGCGGTCCAAAGTTGCGGAACTAACGGAAGAGGAAAATACAAATCGTGCGACCCCCTTCTTAGAATATTCTCAATAAATGAGTTTATTTTGGCTTTGAAATAAGAACGAATTTTATAAGTTGTGGAGAGTTTCCTATCGACCAAATATTACCTTGTGATTCACATAATCCGAACCACATCGTTTATTTCTGAAAGTCTTTTCTAGATCTGGTATAATTTTTTACAGTCCTGAGCAGTTACTACTCCCGAACGATATAGGTCCTCTGGTTACTCATATTCCGCATTTTCAAAAATCTAAGATGAGTTGTGATTGGTGGGAGTCAACCGCATGTAAATATCTGGGCTTTATTTGAGTTTTACTACACATATTATCCATTTGATTTAAAATTACAATTTTTGGTTATTTCATTGTGAATTGGTTATCTCATTAAGTCCGAAGATGATCAAGTCGACTTTTTTTGAATCTTATGAAATTAGTTTTTAACGAGATTATCTTATTTTTTTTATCTCGATTGCCCTCAGGGTTCCGACATAATGGATAGCGCGAAGACAGAAATGTCCGCTCTTCGTCATGGATTGAATCTAGTTGGGTATCGATGGCAGAAAAGTTAGTTTGAGAGAAGCGCAGAATATGCAAATACCCAATGGTAGTTTATGTTTTTTTTTGTACGAAAACGATAACTAAATTTAAATGATGTTCGATTGCCTAATTATTTTCAAAATTCAAAAAGAAAGAGGAGCTCCTAGACGTTTTTGATTCCTTGTATTTTCCTCTTTTCGTATTTAATAAGCATTAAATTGCTTGCCTATTTCCTAATCTATTATCTAAGCGGTGGACAGAAATTATTATAAAAATACGTATAATGAGCACCAGCATCAGGATGGCTTTGGTGGTGTATTAATCAGGTAGTATTCCTTTATAAACTAATCACTTTTGACATGCTAATTCTTCCGGATTGCAGATATTCCTTCAAAGCTGGTTAATAAATTGTGTCTCTTGAATATTTGTCCGGCTGAGACTATTATTTCAGAGAATAGTAATTTGACAGTGGGGTGAGCAGATATTTGATTTAAATAATTTTATTAAAAATTTGAAGTTTCCAATTAAATTCATAATTCCTCTATAGAACAACAAAAGGCCCTACTAAGCTGGATTTTTGCGCGCGGTGACTGAATATTATTTATCCTTTATATAAAAATAAGCAGGCGAGCTTCTTGGACAAAACTGATAACGTGTAATTTTTGATATCCAACAAGTACCTATTCTCGATTCAATTTTGTAGAGCCAATGCCCCCCTACAGAAAAAACTAGAAAAAACACGCACTCACGACCAGTGGGACGCTTCCATAAACTAAAAAAATCGTCCTATCTCCAGACACTGACCCCCAACACGAAAAATCACGTCTACCAACGACCAGTGGACCGCCAAACTAAAAAACGTCTAATTCATGAACCAGGAACCCCCAGAATCTAAATGAACATCCTTTTCGTGGACTCTAAAACAAACGTGGGTGGAAAAAAAGTGGCTTTCTCACGAACCAGAGGATCCCCAAGTAAATCAGATATGCCCACTTGTGCCAACTAACTAACATTCTCATGAATTTGTTTGGCGACACACTTGCTGGAATGTTTTTACCCAGTTGAAAAAAAATTATCGGGTGGGCGCGAAAGTAAACGCCACTCAAAAACACCAACAAAACAACAACAAACTCAAGCGATGAAAAGACGCTTGTGAACTCATATGAAATTGATTTTTAAAAACCAATCGATTTATACAATATTATCTAATTTGTTAGTAATCGTGTTCATCCAACTACCTCCTTACCCGGTAGGTTTAGTGAAAAGATGGGTTAGGTTCTATATCTTTTGATTTTTTTAAATCGAGACGACTGTTTAAAGTGATACACGTCAGTACCGTTTCACGCGTATATACCGCCCTCCAGTAAGTGTTATCAATGCGGTTAGAAATTAGCTTTAGGCAGGTTGTTTGGCATTACAGTGGGTAATTAGTTTTATTAGTTAAGAGTTGATGAAAACCATATAAACGAAATTTTTATCTCTGTTTTCGTATTGGGGGGACGATAACATAGGCTTGAATACGTAAGCACCGCTGAGGCATACATAGTGTCTAGCGGTGGAGGAACAGGTTTACGCGTTCTGTATACGGTCCAGCCGGGAGACACTGTTCAAAGGGAGTATTTATTTGACGGTGCGTTTTATAATACGTCGCAGTTAGGCGTCTGAAAGCGTTTATTTAATTACACGCGTCTGTCGTTACCCTATTGTATATTAACACAGCAGTTCAAGTTTATATATCGGTGCGATATTAGAGCTATTGTCGCCGTAGCGCATACGTATATTACGATGACTTGCGTGGATGACTAATACACCCGTCGGAGTGTTTTTAATGGGCAATCGTTCAGTTGTAAGACTACACTTAATTACAAGGGAGCCATAATAAGGACTTCAAGCTTTGTACCAAATATTCAAATCTCTTGGATGAGGCCGAGCTCCTTATTATCGGAAACAAGTAATACTTATCTGTCTTAGTGCACGAGTTTCGTCAGCGGTCGGGTTAGTAACTTAGATTAAGAAGATTCATATTAGATTATAATATTGTGGGATTATCTTATACTAAAATAATATAGATGTATTCAATCCACAATGCCATAAATGGTGAATCCGTTGTTGCCACGAGCAGGCCAGAAGCTGCAAAGCATCGAATAGAATGAATGTCGACTAAAATTAGTCCGAAATTCATTCTATTGTCACGCTTGATGACTCAACCTTTTCGAGCCAACAACCTTCCTGTAGACTTCTAATCAGGTGTCTATTGGTAACACACCACTATTTTAAGAGTTCGATTATTCCACATAAGCTAAATGTGAGCTGTTGTGAGTGATAACTGGGTACACAGGCCTACGAATCGAGGCGTTTTACTCCATTAAGCTTCGTGAGTCCCTCTGAGTGGAATACGGTACTCGAATGTTCAGTGTAACGGACTGGTTACCGATTTGTCCAATTTGGAGGAGGCCAACTTTTATACACCGTGGTGTTTAGAGCTTGCCTACTATCTCACAGTTTAAACCCTGGCTAAGCCATTCGGATTATCTGCTCTGTGAGCCCATAAACATTGTTATGAGGAATCCGACTATCTCCCGATTGTTGGGTTATCACCATAAAAAATGTTTGAGAAGTCCGGGGAGTCGAACCCGGTAACGGGACGATCGCTGTCTGGTCAGTTATATGAGCAGTTGGCGTAGTGGTTAGCGGAACTCGACGATCGTCCCGTTACCTCGGTTCGACTCCCGGACTTCTCAAACATTTTTCTTCGGTGATAACCCAACAAAAACAATAAAAACTATTTTTTTCCATTAAATTCAATTTTTTGGGTTTCAAATTCAATTGGAAAAGTATCGTAACCTTCATATGCCTCCAGAACGAAAACTGATCCCAATTTCGAAAAAAACGCTCTGGATTATTGTAAGACTAGTTTTGAGCTTTCATATAAAGTAAAAACCAAAGTTTTATTTTGAAAAATGGCGGAGGAGTAAGCGTCTAAAGTTTCGTGTCTAAATTTTTTGTCCGACAAAAGCTAAATTTTGAAAAAAACGCGTAAGATAATTCTTCTAATTGATGGTCTGGAGCCTGACACAAACAAATTGTGTTGTTCTTGTTGTTCTCTACGTAAAAATAGTTTTTGGAATTCCACTTTTGCTAGTTCATCAGTAACCGCTCTAATAAAAAGCAAATCAGCGACGACTACTCTCTTAAATCATCTACTCTACTCTCTTTCAAATCATCACGGAAAATTCAACATTTTGCCTTTTTTCATATGAATTTCGTTAAAAAAAATCTTTCAGAAAATTATATAAATCAAATACAGTAGTTGCTCTGTTATAGTTACCCCTGAACTTTGGAGAAAAAGGTAACTATAACAGATAAAAGGTAACTTTAATGAGTGATTGCCCGAAGTAACTTTGACAGAAAATTACTCAATATTTTTCAATACGAGAATTCTCTTTTTTGGAACTTATATCTGTTTTTTGAATTTTAAAAACAGACAACTAAAATTTCATTATTAAGGCAGTACTGGTCGCATTTAGAGACTCGAACATGAAATTTTCCGTAGATTATCTTCAAATGAACTTCTCTTAAAAGGGTGACTATAACAGATAATAGGTAACTATAGTAGGGGTAACTAAAACAGAGTTACTAGTAGTAACTTACTACTGTAGTTGACAAGAGCTCTCAAAAAATAATAAAAAAAAACACTTTTTGCTTTGAAGTTACGGTAATTTTCATGAATTCATAAGTTTTTTCGTGAAAACGCTTTAAAATGATATTATTCTGACTACTTAATTTTCAAAATTCAGTGGTGTCCGCTTTTTAACCAAAGTTTGAAATATTGGTGAAAGAAAACATTTAAAATGATTATATTTTATTCAAAATAAAGTATTTTTAGGACTCTAATTTAAGCGCTCCTTCAGTATTAATATCATCAAGCGAAATTGTTTCAAAACATTATAACTATACAAAGCTCATCCATTTATTAGGAATGATTTTAGCTCTTATTGGCTCCGCTGCTTGCAATTATATCTCAAATTTAAATATCCAAGCTGAGAATCGTATCCAAGCGAAAAAATATGAAAAAACTTTTGAAAGGCATGCGATCGAAGTTTTGGAAAATTGTTGTTTAACTGATCGTAAAAATACACGGTATTTATTGACAAGAACACATCAACATTGGGGAGAATTATCAGCAATTGAGATTGCAGTAAATGGACATTCTCAGGCATTTCTTGCTCACAATATTGTTCAAGTAGAATTGGATAGGATTTGGTGGGGAAAGATTCGATTTAGAACAATTCAGAAGGATCCTTATAAGTATAAATATAAGTTTTGGATTATCATATTGATAGATGAAGACATTTTGTTTTAAATATTGTGATTTCATAATCACATTTGATTTATTTGAAAAATTAGCCTGAAATCGGCTAAAAAACGAAAAAATATAATTAAACAATTAAGGGAGTGGGCGTCGTAATTTTTTGAGCCCTTTATAGAAATTAATTTATGATCATCAATATCGGTTATGACTAAAGTGACCCAAGGAATCTCATGGTGGCAATTATATTTTTCAAAACAATCTAGAACAAAACTAGAATTTTTCACAATTTTGAATATTTTTTTGCTTTAACCCGCATAAAAACCGGTATTCTACCATGATATGAACATTTTTTATTGGTGATATGACCCCCGAAAACGATGCATGACATTAAAATTTCGGAAATGTCTTAATCAAATTCTGAAATTTCAATTATTTTTAAGCAAAAATGTTAAACCTAATTATCGAATTTGACGCTGATTGGTTTGAAATTTTTATTAGCTGTAGCCAACTTTTTGATCAGTGAAATCTCAGCTTCAATTTGGTGGTACTTTTGTTCCGATCAGACGAACTTTTTTTTCGAACTTTCATTTTCGGTTTACTTATAGTCATTATTTCTAGAATTCTAGGGTGAAATTTAAAAAGCCGAGCCAAACAAATTGACGACACTATATTTATCTACCTAAGTCGAAAAAACGGTCTTATTCTGAACATCCGTCTAAGAGAAGTATCACTTTGAGGACGAAAAATTGTAAAAATCGGCGTTCAAAGTGCATTCTAGAAAATTCAAGAGCGAATTAAAAAAAAATGGGCCAACATATTAGTGACCTCACTCTTTCCGTACTCTGTGTAATTTTGAGACGCTTTGTATGTGGGGCTAAAAGAGATAGATTTTAAAAAAACTGTTTAGTGTTCAAGAATAGACTCACCACCTGGTGGTGTGATGAACAATGTTAAGTTTGAGATATGGAATCGTTAGGCGAAAGGCTAGACCTATAAATAAGTATCCTCAGATTTTTCACAACTGCCCTAGAATTATTAATGAGGGCGGGATTGAAAGGTACCAGATCACGACGCCCACCCCCTTAAGTTAAAATTCTCAAGAACATGAGCCTGAGATTAGCCAAAAGCCAATAAAAGTAGATTTAAATTCAACTACATTTTATTTTTTCAGACAATGATTCCCAAATTGGCCGAAAACCGATAAGAGAGATTATATGTTTTTTATTCAATGGTTTCGTAAAATGAATCGTATCGGTAAAACACATGAGATCAAGTGACCACCTCATTTAAAGAATGTAATCTTGTTCAATCTAGATATAAAATTAATTGATCAGATCGACTTTGATCCGATCCGCTCAGCTTTTTGATCCTCAAATCTGACAAGTTTTTCAAAAGCTCCAATACGACAAGGTTGTTAACCTCTGATCCGATAGGGTTTTCAAAACGTCAGGTCCGAGCAGATTCGATAAAATTCGATTCGATCAGGTTTTTAAAAACCTACCAGGTCTGGTTTGAACCAAAAAAATCATAATTAGTGACAAGTTATCTTCTAATTTTTGTGAAAATCCCTGGAAAAAGATATCTCTTGCATTACCCTTATTGGCTCCAGCTTTACTTGACTTTACAGAATTTGAAGAAACATATAAATCAAAAAATTCAAAAATTTTTGAAATTTCACCACCAAGTTTTAGCTTCAAACGCAAGTACTTGTGTTTCTTGTATGCTCCGAGAACTATTTATATTTACAATTTTATCAGTTTTTGCGTCTATCATGTTCTATTTATTTATGTGCTGACGATGGAATTTTGTTCAAAACCACTTCCGGCAGAAATTACTTTGATAATATGGACTTTCAGTTTGATAATAGAAGAAATACGCCAAGTTTGGGTACACAGGAATGGTATTTTAGTGAATTTACTTTTTAGAATTTCTCACTTCGGTAATACTACCAAAATATTTTTCGTGGTCGACTTTCTGATGACGGTATTAGCAACCATGGCTTTATAATATACACATGAGGCGATAGAGAGTAAAAGATAAGATTTCGCGCTTTTATGCCTTTCGTGTTAAAACAAAAGTTGTGGCATACTAAGAGCCCTGTTTTGTTCTCACCGGAATTAAATATAAATTAATTCATACCTTTAAAGTGGCTCCTGGAAGCAAAGAATTCGCCGATGGTGGAAAGATTTTTGGAACAAAGTTGACAGTCTAGGATACTTATTTTTTGTGATGGGTTTCATCTTGAAAATGAGCAACATAAGTGAAAATTGTGGTGGATTAGACTATTCTGCATCCCGAAGTGAAATTTATGACAACTGCTGTGATTTACGTCTAGATACCGAGCTTCAGACTGCTCAAATTTTATATACATGCTCTTTTATACTTTTGATGCTTAGGATCATGAATTTGTATCTTATAAGTCCGCAGTTGGGACCGAAAATTATTATGATTCAGCATATGTTAAAAGGAAGGTTACTTTGACAGTCAGACATCATGAGGGTGGCCAACCATATAAAATCTGAATACTAGCACTATAAAATACTAGTATATCTTCTGTATAGATCAGGTATTACTAACTTTATCGATTCCTTGGTCAAAATGTCCATAATTTGAGATATTGGGACTCGAATATATTCTTCAACTGGCCTTTAAGGATAAAGGGATCGATATATTTAGTAAGTATCCAAGGTGGACATATAATCTATCTATAAGATACACTTAAAAATGACAGAATTAGGGTTTTACAGGGAGCCATAAACTTGGCAGATTGCAGTCAATCGAACTTACGAAAATAATAAGTCAGTCAAATTTTTATGCTTATTATCGTCAGTTTAGCCGATATAGATATTTAAAGGTCATTCACATAATTTCAATCTATTTTGAGGAAATTTAGAGTTCGAATTTTAATTTGTTTTCTTTGTCAACATTTCAAAAATCAAAAGATTTTGTACGAAACATTTTATCCGACTATTTCATTCGAATTTCTGAGTGCAAATTTAAGAAAACCAAAGTATTTTTAATCGCTTTTTAATAAATCATATATATATGTTATTATCTTTAAATATATTGAAAAATTACCGCATTTCAAGCTAAAAATTTATGAAAAATTTTTGGTTGAATTTTCCGCATAAAAATCAGTGAGAACCGCTCGTTTTTTACAGTTATAAATGTAGTAATTGGCAAAAATCTTAAACTGCAAAACATTTTTACTAAATATGAAATTTATTCGAAAACGACCCTACAAGCTTAAAAAAAGGTATTTGATAACAAAACTTATTGCTCTTGAAACATCATTATTGCGTGACGCAAACAGATACAGTAACTGGAAATAAGATCTTATGTTTTTCATCTATCTTGTAGCTGTTGCTTTATTAGCTTATGGAACTACTTCTCAAGCTCTACTATATCCTAACGAATATCGTTTCCGGTCTGTTCTTGATGGAATTTTTCTAAGACCTATATTGAATATATTTGGTGAACTTTTCCTCGGAGAAGTTCATGGGTACGAATATGATGGTCGACCCAGTTCCGATCCTGACAGTGAAATTTATTGTTCCGATATGACCAATTTGACGGAGCTCAAAATTGAATTAATGACAGAAGGAACTATCAGATGTCCAAATAATCACTTTTTTGTTCAATTTGTTTCAATTGTTTACTTGTTTGGATCTAACATTCTACTTCTGAATTTGTTAATTGCCAGTTTCACATATTCATTTGATAAGGTTCAAAAAAACTTATCTGGTGATATGGATCTATGGAATAGTCGGGGTTCACAAATTTTCGATTTAAAAAGCTTTTCAATTCATGCAAATTTTTATAATTTTCTAAAAAATTTGTTATCATCTTAAAAAATTTCAAACAATTTTATATAATTGGTTATTTTTTTATTCAGTTAATTGTTTAAATTTTATTAAATGTATAAATTTTTGTTATTTTTTAATTTTCTAGCACAATTTTTTAAATTTAGTTTTATTATTTATAAGCTTGATTACTTTTCCCATTAGGATTTATCTCAATCATTAAAAGAAATCGCCCAATAAAATACTCCCACGACCTCAGTATCGACGCGATAATAGTTGGATACTAACGACTGATCACGAAGAATTTGCGATAGACCAACTATATGCGTACGGCTGGAAAAATGTGCTCTGATTGGTCAATTTAAACAGTTTCTATAGTTATTACATGTAATTGAGGTAAAGGGTGGTCACAGTTAGAATTTTTGTTGATTTTAAAAGTTATTTTTCGTTACAAATGTTTCTAGGATGTATAAATTTAATTTTATCGAAAAAAAATGAAATAAAAGTAATTTTAAATAAACATGAATTCGAAAAGGATTTATCCGAAAATCGTTAAAATGTAGGAAACGATGGAAATTATAAAAAAAAAATATGCTCACAGTAAATCACTTTCACAAAACCAGAAAAACTAAATATTTTTATCTGAATAACTTTTGGCGCATTTTTATCTTGAAATACCGACACTTTATTGGTCAATCTGAACATGTTTTTAAAAAGTGTATTTTCCATTGTCGCGCCGACCGTAGAATCTTGGTCTGAGAATCTGGTTAAAACCGCCTATCTTTTGCCTAGGAACGTTTGAAAAAAAACACCCATCTTCTGCTACAACTATTATTTTCATAATGCGTAGGTTTTTTCGGAGGCTTACGTAGGTTGTTGCGTGGGTTCAACTATACGCGTCACAACTATACGCCGCACCCCCCTATATATTTCAAATATTTTTTTTTTAATTTTCAAAATTGAAATCTTTTCAAACTCTTTCAACTTTCTCAATTTCTTGATTATTTCAAAGAAATAAAATGTTTTAAATTTTTTAATTTTTTCTGAGATTTCTCAATTTTCAAAAATTTTAAAATAACAGTTTATGAAATCTTTATAATTTGTGGACCGTCAAAATAGCAAACGATATGAAATCATCCGGGAATACCATTTACGAACTCCCCATGTTCCTCCATTTAATCTCTTCTATGCCTTTTACATTTTCATCCGATCAATCTACAGAAAGACTATCCAAGAAATTATCTCTTGCTGTACTGGTGAGAATCCAAAATTTTCAGATTCAACCTTTCTCAATCGAACAAAAGAGTCTAGCTTGAAACGACCTATGAAACGGCATTTTAAAAATCAAACCACTTTACAAAATCAAACTACAGAAGAAGTAGATAACAATTTTTTATCCGCACTTGAATTTTCAGGCATGACAAAATATATATCTAAAATTCCAGCAATTTCAATAGACCAGAATGAAGAGGAAACTGTAGAAAATCAAGATCTGCAAAGTGCTATAGATGCATTGGAGCAAAAATTTGCTCAGTCACATACTGGGATGCAGGCAAAAATGAGCAATATTTTATCTTTATTGACTGATATACAAAAGCAAACAAAAACTACAAGTGGTCTTGACAAAGACTTAGAGCACAAAAAAAATTTGTTACAAGCAAATTTGAAAGGTAAAATAAAACAAAAAAACGATATGGGTCACATAAAGAAAAACCTCAGGGCTAATAAAAAGAAACTTATGGAGAAATTTCAAATCAATGATGATTTGCTGAGCAAACATGATTGTTTTGAAAAAAGTATCGAGGTGAGCTCCAGATTACAATCACCTTGTTCACCAGAAAGAGGCAAGAAATTGCCTATTTTGGCGCCCCCGCCCCCACCTCTAGCGCCACCTCCACCACCAATGGCCAAACCAATGGTCTTATTCCTGGAGAAAGACAGGGATACATTTTTTCATTTATTTAATCCGAAATTCTCGGAAGTGATTTTTTGGAGTGTATCTAGGAGATTGTATAAATATCAAAATGTTTTTCATTTTCAGTCGTGATAATACAAAGAATAACGGAAATAAAAGTACTCACTTTTTTCTACTAAATTATACCCGTATTTCCTTAATTCTTTGTTTAAGATTTGGATTCTGACTCCGTTAGATACCTACCTCTGAGTCGACTGAGAATATAGATTATTAATTTGTGACTATTCTTATCTAGCTCCCCCAATGTATTTTCCGTTAGTAAAAAAGTTAATTTATTAATTTGGGACTGTAGTGGTTTTTGCAATAAACCATTTAAAGAGAGCTAAACTTTTTTCAAACAATATTTTCACCGAAACATAACTTGAAGCGCTCCAAAACTGATAATCTTTTTAACCTTTAAAAAAATAATTTGAAAAGTAGGGTTGCTCCAAAAATTCAAATTCAAGCCAAACATACATCGGTTAATAATAAACTAGATGAGTGACTCAGGGTTATCTCAAATTTCGTAGATGTCCGTTTGCTTGAAAAAAGGTATTTTTCACTTACTAAGTCGTGTTTCATGTGTTGTTTTGCTCGGTGTCTATTTATCCAATTTGTTTGAAGCATCAATGGAAGTGAGTGACAAAAAAAATATTTACATTTTCAAATATAAAAATTACATTTTTGTGAATTGAATAAAGGCATAAATCACATAATTTATATTTCTCTGAATTTTATATCGTTAAATGTGAATTTTAATTTTTTTTCATAAACTAGACGTCACCAATGAATACCTCTTCTTCAGACCCATGCCTTCAAAAACTATTCTTCAAGAATCAAATCAAACGGCTGTTACAAAAATTGTTCAAAATTCCGAAAATGAATTACACATTCCGTTAACACCATCTGCCATTCATGCAATTGCTGGAAATGAGAAAAATAAATTTGACTTTGCCCAAACTGTATCTTCACTCAATATTTTTTCAAAAAAAGGAAAAGATAAAATTTCGGACACGGAAAAACCAAACGAAGCGAAAACTTTTGAAGAAGCTGATTTAGAGAAAATCTCAGAACCGGCAGAAACTTTGAATGAAAGAGTTCGTCGTTGCATCCAGCAATGGCAAATAAGTAAAGCTAAGGGAGATGACTCAAAACTTCTTTTTCATTACTCACCATGGTATGATATCGAGAAATTAATTCGAAGAGCAGAAATGCCAAGAAATAAGGTTATTTGAGTTATGGATTCATTTTTGGTCTATTTTTTATCTCCTTTAGTTCGCTTTGAAAAATTTTGAGGGGCATATAATATGCAGAAAATTATTATATATGTAGACATTTATCGCACCAAATCCTTGTATAAATGAACAACTTGGGATATTATTATCAATTTGTCGACTTTCGAAAAAAATTTCATGATCAAAGTACTACTAGATGGCCCCACGTAAATCAAGTTTTTAGCTCAATTTTTCTTTAGATCTCTTGGACCATCAAATATCCTGAATACTCGCCAGTATACTACGAATCAAAAATAATGATCGATGGTGTTCAACGAAAAACTTTGCATTCCATGTAAGTTAAAAAAATAAATAGAAAATGAAAGTTTTCTTGCAGAATTTCAAAAATCATATCAAATTTGAACTCATTATCAGATTACAAAAAACTTTATTTTCAGGTAAATTTTTGATAAAATTAATATCTAGTGATCATACTTTGGATGCAGAGAAAAACCCAAGTGGGAGAACTGGAGTTATTGGAATTGGGTCTCTTCCCAAATTTGGAGAAAACCACATCGAATACTGCCTTATTGTTTCTGAAAGATATATTATATCCTTGGAAAAAAACTATGCAATCAAAAAACGATACATTCCAAAATCATATGAATTGAAAGACAAAATATTTTCTAAATATAAATTTGAAACACTAGCTGAAAGTGTTCTGGTCGATTCAGAATTAAATACAGGTAATTTGATTTTTAAAAAGGGTTTGTTTTCCTGTGAAATTATGCCAGTTTATACAATGGTTTTCGTAATTGAAAACTTTCCTGATCGAAGTGTATTAAAATCCAACTAAATATGTCGAAATTTTATTCATCCTTACATTAAATAACACATTACAGTTCAAACTATAATTAACTGGTGAATCTCTCGAACCATAGGCAGGGAATATTGAGAAAACGTTGAAAATTTCGTTATGTGACAAAACTTATGTCAGAACTTTTTGACTGCAATTTTATGTATTTTTGAATAAATCTGCGTTATCATGTTGGGAACCTGTGAAAAGGTTATTCTGGAAAAAGTATTTAAAAAATCTAAAATTAAATTTTAGGTTTTTTGGATTTTATTATTAAAACATATCTAACGGTAATTAAACTTCTGTACATAGATTTTCTCCACATAATAATATATGGACCATATTGTATTTACCAAATTAATCATTATATTCCCCGTTTTCTGAATATCATGTGCAAGAAGGATCAATTAACGCGTCAGTATTTATTTGAATACTAATTTTGTGATTGAATTTTTCGGATTTCGAATTAATTATCTTTTTTTAATTTCGACAATTTATTATGTTAGAATGTTAAATTGTTTCGTTTAAAATTTCGTTAAAAAAATATTTTAAAACCCTTTAATTATTTTCAGACTTGGCATGGTGCTCGGCGAAAATTTTACTGCTGAAGTTATCAGATGAAGAAATCATGAAGATAAAATGGATAAAATATAACGAAGGGCTGACAGTCACGGAAGAGAAAGAAAAAATAAGTAATAAATTGCTCACTCAAATTATTCGGTGCATAAGAGAAAAATAAATATCAAGTTTTTCCACGATTGTCTCTTTAAAAAAGGGTCGTGCTAAGTGTACCCAAATTGGCCAATCGCTCTTTTTTAGTCCTCAGTATACATTGCCCAGGTGGGGTCACTAAGCACGCCCGATCAAGTGAAACCAAAATTAAGACTGTCTCAAATCGCAAAAAATGATACGATTCAATAGTTCAAGTACGATCCAATTTAATTCTAACAACCCCCCCTGATTATTTTGATCCCGCATCCGCCTTATCACTTCAAGTACCTTCAAGCAATAGCCCTTTAACACCTTTTGCTTAATCTGAGAGATGTGGGCTGAGAGAGCCAATCCTAACACTCCTAAGACCCCTCCTAGCCACTCATGGGGCCGCTTTTCAGCCCACATCTCTCAGATTAAGCAAAAGGTGTTAAAGGGATATACTAAAAAATGCTGTTCTGTCGAGTGCGTGACGTGGACCGTTTATGACACCGTTTATGGAGTTAAACATAAAAATATATTACTAATTAATGTATGAACATACTTTAAGACTTCACCTTTTTATAAATTTCCTCGGCCGCCCTACTGATATCGTGTGCAATTAAATCAATGTTGTTCAAATTTCGATTGGTCAATTTGCACTTCAGACTAAATAATATAATTTTTCGACCAATTTGCGTAAACTAGGTACGTCCGTGCTTTCCGTTTCCGAATTGGTCGGAATAATAAATTTGGATTCAGACCAATTTGGTACAGAAAGCACGGGCGTGCTTAGTGTACCCAAATGGGTACATTAGACACCGAATCAAAGAAATGGGATGTCCAAACGGTTCAATTTCGACTTATGGAAACGATTCATCCCATTGAGTAGATAGCGCAAAATGACCACAAATATTAAGAGAAAAATGTTAGATAATAAGTCCAACTTGGACCATTTTCAAATACAAAATACGAAAATGTTTTGACTCGGATCAATTTGTTCTGTTTAATTTTTCCTAATAATTTGGTGGTTATTTGAAGCTATCTAAGAACTCAGTCGAATGAGTTGTTTTTAAATATTATGAGCTCATTTTTAGAGACATACGTATTCTATGATATCTTAATTTCTAGTATTATCATATTTTAACTTATAACATAATTAATACAAATAATAAATCATTCATTAGAATGTAAATTTTAGATGTATGAGGGGTTTGTCGTGTCAAACTTAATTTATTAATTATTTTTTGACGTCAGAACAACGAAAGTAATTCGATTAATTTAATCGATTCTGCAAATTGTAAAAGACAACGAATTACTTGACGTTTCGTTGATCAAAATTTTCAGAATAATGTTGTATAAAGTTGATTGTACAAAGTGCCTAAGTTTATATTGAAAACAAAAAAACTCTAGAAAGTAATGTAAAGTCCACGTTGTTGACAAACGTGTTACATCTACTTTAAGAGTATGCATTCAAGTTTCTTATATCTCTTTATCACTTTTTACCAAAGTGAATCCTGAAAATGATGGTGATGTCTATCGCGGTTTTGAATCTCACGCCTTTTTGGCCGGGGGTTAATCGGCTGATATAACGCAACAAAAAAATTTGGCGCTCCCAATATCAAGCCCTCTGCCTATAATAATACCCAAAATAATCACTAAGAGAATACCAGTGGGATTCTAGCACGCGCTATAGAGCTCACCATCATTAATTAGATTTACTTTGGTCGGCAAAAGGTTAATTATCGTTCTGTTGAGTAAATTAGCTTCAAATTTCAAGATCATCTCGTAGTTCAGTTCAGATTATGAAATTCACTTTTTATTAATAAATTAAATTCGCGGAATTTGGTTCAGAACACACGTAAATAATTAAAAGACGCAAAACGACAATTTAATAAATCGAATAACTTTAGTTGTTATGATATCATAAAGTAATATATATATTTTATCTCAGAAATTAGCTGAAACTATTTATATTTGATTTTTGTCAATAAAATTAGCCGAACTCGAAATTCCATCCAAAAAAATCATTGTCAGCCACGAAGCCAATATTTGTTCTATAGCTCCCTTTGTGAACAAATTTCAGGCATAGTTTTGAATATTTAGATCCTCAAATTCACTTCTATGAAATTAATTAAAATATTCGTAAACTTTGTTTCAAAACAGCAGTAGAAGTTGCAAGACCGCGAGCCGCGGCGGACTTCTTTGACTTTGAGTTTTATTGATTGTTGAAAGGATCTGGATTTGTTTTTCATTATTATTGATTTCATAACGGCGACCTCCACTTAAGTAAGTATTCTACATTGACCCTCAAATGGTTCTGGCTCAGGATAGTATCGTTAGCTCAGGCACGGTTAAATCAACGACTGAATTATTCGAAAGTTTATCAAACTTTATGTTTTATTAACATCTTAAAATAATCGACCGGTTATATTCAAATATCCGAAGGCGTCGGAACAAGGTCAATATAAAAGTATAAATTCGGAGCATGGAGCGTGAAGACCGTAAGACGCTCTAAAATCAATTTTAGTTCAAATTTGTATCTCGTACGAAACATGATGTAGCAGGTTTAAACAATGTGATGGTTAAGGGAGTGGGCGTCGATATCTCAGCTTCGAGTTTAAGGGGGTAGCAGCGATGTGGCAGATTGGTACATTTTTTCGGAGCGATTTTTGAAAAAAAAAATGTGAAAAATTTTTATATTATTTTTCGTCTAAAAGGAAAGTGTCCATACTTGCAAACGTTTATATTTTTAAACTTTTTACATACTTAAGTATCTGTAAAAACATCAAAAACCACTTTTCATTATGACTCCATTTCCAACTTGACCCGATGTGAGAATTTTTTTTAAANTAAAAAAACTAATAAAAAATAGATAAAATTCTCTACAATAAATGCTGTATCTAAAGCGACTAAGGGAGCGTTAGTTGCCAGCGATGTGGCACGACTTGGGTTCAATTTTTATATTACGAAATAATTAGTTGATTTATTTTTTGTGCTTATTATTCGCTTAGCCTGAACCACAAATAAATGTGTAACTCACTATTTAAACAATTTTTATCATTAACGTGTATGCACACGAAAAAAAAAGTTCCGCCAAGGCACCGTCACTATATTATAGGTGGGCTGCTTCATACCGCCTATACAAGAAGAGCCGCTAAGGTATGTAGATGTTCATTTATTTTGGCCATCAAGCAGGTTCAACGATATATTTTTGCGATCCGACATTTGATATTCTGAATTTTGATTTTTGTTCAGAAATTTACTGAAACGAGCAAGGTGACAGCAATCAGGTGATACAAGCTCACGTGGTGTTCACAAATTATTTTGTATTGGAAATGGATGCACAATGATCTGACCCTATGTCATGCGTTTTTGTTTGTCTTTCGATTTAATTATAATAAATCAAAATTATTTTTAATAGGTGTTAAATTTTGATGAAAAAATCGACAATTTGTTCAAAAAAAATGGTTATTTTTCCCCTATAAAAGCAGGATACAGTTTACCGTTCTGATATTCATGGTCTGGGTCGAGTTATAAGTCAAGTGCACCTGTGGACAATATATGTCGAATTAGATTTTAATAATTTAAAATATATTCGTAGAAATACTTGAAAATTGAAATCTTTGGAAATATCACGATTTGAAAGAAAATATCTCCCTGTTCCTGTATACCAAATGGTGAATCTTTAAGTTTTGAGTGTTCAACAACATAGGACAACACACTTTCCTAAAAACTGGTATTTTTCAAATTATTAATTGACGCAATAGGTCGCATTTTTAATATAATTAACTCAGGAGGTGAAAGATTGGAAAAAATCTCCAAAATCAACCCTCCGTAAATTTGAACAAAATTTCAAAAAAAAAATAAGGTCACTTTTGTTTAATCCCTTCGCAAAATTCTTTAATAACCCAGTATTCGAGTAGGAGACGAATCTGCGATGGTTTTTTGGCATATTTGAGATGATTTTAAATATGCAGTCACCCTAATGATTAGGTGTTGTTGTCCACCACCACCAACCCCATCTTATCTTACGACGGGTTAAAGGGACGATTTTGAGTTCAACTTTTATTATTATAAATTGCGTAAGAATTTTTCGGAAAAAATTCATAAGCATTATGAACAATTTTTTAAGCAGTTTTGTTCGGTCCAAAATGTTTTTTCGTCTGATTTAATTTTTTGAAAAATCTGTGATAAAAACGAAACAAATAGCCCGTTACCTTTTCATCGGCATGTCTACATGAATTTTCTAGACGCCTGTTGTGAAAAAATCATGAAATGTTTTTTGTCATTCTGTTGGTCGAGTCTTTAGAAATATTATGAAATTTTCGCAGAATCTAGTCCAAAATTTTAAGTAGGTATGTTTTTGTTGAAATTCCTGTAAAAAAGCAGGCCGAATTCACTTCGTGAAAATTTCTGTGATCTATTTGTTTCCGTATTTCAACCGATGCAAGGGGTCAAGTGATATCGTATTCTGAACTTCTGATGAAATTTACAATACACTTGCTTAAGGAAATCCGGTTTGTGCCATTTGGCACGCATTTATAAAAATTTTATTATTTTTAAAAATTCTGTATTTAATTGCGGTGTAAATAGGCTACTGTAACTGTTTTAAAGTCAGGACATTTTTTTCATGATTTAAACTCAATTGAGGTTCAATTTTTTTCCTAAAAAAAGAAAGCTGTGTTTTTCTCACTAGTTTTTCATTGGAAAAAAAACTTTCACGTCATTTAAGGAAATTTATATTGTTTCCCTAGTCGCCTTTAAAAAAAAATTTCCCACATCGGGGTCAGTTGGAATGAAGTTTGTAATGAAATAGTGTTTTTGATATTTTTACAGATAAATAAGTATGTAAAAAATTTTAAAATATAAAACGTTGCAAAGTATGAAACACTTCGATTTTTAGATACAAAACTAAAATAAAAATTTTTTCACATTTTTTTTTCAAAAATCACCTGCCGAAAAAATGTACCATCTGCCACATCGTGCTGTACTGCCCTTAAACTCGAGCTGAGATATCGACGCCCACTTGAGCCCTTAACCTCACATTGTTTAAACCTGCTATCATAGCATGTTATCGTACGGCGATTACAAATTTGAAACTAAATTGATTATTAGAGCGTCTACGTCTGTTCATGCTCTTCATGTCCAGAATTTTACTACTTTATATTGATTGTTCCGACGCTTGCGGATATTTGAATATAACGGTTCGATATTATAAAGATGTTAAATAAAACAATAAAGTTTGATAAACTTTCGATATTAATTCAGTCGTTGATTTAAACCTGTGCCGATGCTAACGATACTATACCTGACCAAACATTTGAGGGTCAATGTAAGAATACTACTTTACTTAGGGAAGTCCCCTCGAAATTAATTCTCTGAAATTTTTGACCAATAAGTTAATTAAGCAAAAAATTGACAATGGACATGTCCTCGCGGTCCAGAAAACCACCAGGTGGCGCTGCTAGGGATGAAAAAACGTAACACTTTCGATAAATATTTCGGAACATTTATTATGAATATCATTTATTTTGAACGTAGGAACTCCACCGTTGATACAGTACGCAAAAGAATTTTTTTTTTTGTTATTTTTGATTTCATTCTTCTAAAAATCAGAATAGATAACGTCTAAAACCGTGTTTTTAAAGTCACTCAAATCAAAATTTCTCGAAATCCGCTTCGAAAACTTTTTTTTAGTTTTCACCATATATTTACAATGAAACCTTGCCTTGATTTACTATGTAGTTGGTTTCCGGAAAATTTGCTTAGAACAAAGTATACAGCGCCAAGAGCGAGGGGATCGCTTACGTTAATTCGTGTTTCTTTCACTAGCAAAAACCTTGTAAAACTTGTTGATAAAAATATTTCGGAACATTTATTATGAATATTCATTTTTTTTACGTAGGACTCATCGTTGATACTGTACGCAAATTGAATTCTTTTTTTTGTTATTTGATTCTCTCTAAAAATACAGTACGATAACGTCTAAAACCTTGTTTTAAAGGGCCAAATTCGATGTCGAAGTGTCATTTAGAATTATTCAAGCTAGAATTTGACGTCAAAATAATTTTAATTTGAAATTTCTTGCGAAGAAGACGTATTTGAGTTTTATATTTTCATTACCGGATTTTGAGATGAACCTGCCTTGAAATTGACGTCTTCAACAATGCATTTTCGTCCGCTATGTTCGTGTATTTTGCAGAATTTTGACGTAAGTTATTCTCGTATACTTTGACCATGGTTTGAAAATTTTTTTATAAATTTGTCCATCCTGGGCTTACTTTTTTTTAGATATTTTGGCATTCTCAAAATTTTAATGACTTCGCATTATATATAAATTTTTTCATAACAGCGCCATTTCTATTCTGTGGAAAACAGCTCCGTATTGGTCGCGAAATTAACGTCTGCTGAAGTTCGCTGCATGATATTCGAGGACTGGCACATTCTGGCGTTAGTTAGAGGCTTTTTGATCATTTCAAAAATCGGCTGTTCAAGCTTGAAACGAAAATTTTAGGGTAAGCAAATTAGGCAGCAGAAGTTTTTCTTTTATAGTAGAAATACTATAAAATTATCGAATTAAATAAAAGCAAGGTTTATATTGTATAATAAAGGTGGAAAACAGAAAAAAATTGGCCCGATTTCGGAGAAATTTATTTAAGTGACTTTAAAACAATTTTTTAGGACGTTATCTACTGTTATTTAAAAATATTGAATTAACAAATGAATTATTTGGGTACTGTATTAACGGTTGGTCTCACGAAAGTATAAATAATTTTCATAATTAATGTTCGAAATATTTTATCAAAAGTTTTTACAGGTTTTTGCTTAGTGAAAAAAACGATAAACGTGGGGGACCCTTCGCTTCTGGCGCTTTGTAACTTATTGTGTTCTAAGCAAATTTCGCGGGAACCACTACAATACTAAATCAAGGCAAGGTTGCATTGATAATACTATATGTGAAAACAAAAAAGTTTTTCGAGCGGATTTCGAGAAATTTTGATTTGACTGACTTTAAAACAAGGGTTTTAGATCGTTGATCTACTGTATTTTTAGAGAAGAATCAAATAAACAAAAAAAAATTCATTGCGTACTGTATCAACGGTTGAAGTCCTACGTAACAATCAATGATATTCATAATAAATGGTCCGAAAATCATTATATCGATCAGTGGTTTACTGGTTTTTGTCCCTGTAGCGCGCACCTGGTGGTTTCTGGCGCGCCGTGGACATGTCCATTGTCATTTTTTATGCTTAATTAACTATTGCGTCAAAATTTCAGAGAATTTAATTCGCAGGAGGGGGACTCCCTTAAGTTGAGAGGTCGCCGTTATGAAATACAATAATAATGAAACAAATCCAGATCCTTTCAACAATAATAAACTCAAAGTCAAAAGAAGTCCGCCGCGGCTCGCGGTCTTGCAACTTCTACTTGCTGTTTTGAAATAACGTTACGAAGATTTTATTAATTTCATAGAAGTGAATTTGAGGATCTAAATATCAAAACTTGCCTGAAATTGTTCACAAAGGGAGCTATTAGAAACCAAAATACTTGGCTTCGTGGCTGACAATGATTTTTTTGGATTGGAATTTCGAGTTCGGCTAATTTTATTTGACAAAAATCAAATATAAATAGTTTCAGCTAATTTCTGAGATAAACTATATATAATTACTTTCATGATATCATAACAAACTAAAAGTTATTCGATATATATATAAATCGTCGTTTGCGTCTTTTAATATGACGTGTGGTCTGAACCAATTTCCGCGGATTTAATTTATTAAAAAAAGTGATTTCATAATCTATGAAAACTGAACTACGAGAATGATCTTGAAATTTGAAGCTAATTTTAACTCAACAGAACGATAATTACCTTTTGCCGGACCAAAGTAAATCTAATAATGATGGTTGAGCTCTATAGGCGTGGCATAGAATCCCACTGGTATTCTCTTATTGATATGGGTAGTATTATGGCAGGAAGGGCTTGATATTGTTCGGAGCGCAAATTTTTTCTGTTGCGTTTATATCAGCCGTATTAACCCCGGCCAAAAAGGCGTGAGATTCAAAAACCGCGATTAGACATCACCTCATTTCAGGGGAGTTCACTTTGGTAAAAAGTGATTGAAAGATATAAGAAACTTGAATGCATACTCTTAAAGTAGATGGTAAACACGTTGTCAACAACGTGGACTTTACCATTATTTTCTAGGAGTTTTTTTGTTTTGTCAATATAAACTTAGGCCACATTTGTTACCAATCAACTTTATACAACATTATTCTGAAAAATTTTGATCAACGAACGTCGAAGTTAATTCGTTGTTTTTCAATTTGCAGAATCGATTAAATTAATCGAATTACTTTTGTTTGTTCTTGACGTCAAAACTAACTTAATAATTAAGTTTGACATCGACAAACCCGCTCATACATCTAAAAATTTTACATTTCTAATGAAGTTTGATTATTATGGTATTGATTATGTTTAGTTAAAATTTCGGATGATACTAAGAATTAGGATATCATTAGAAATGTCTCGTAAAAAATGAGCTCATAATATTTAAAAAACAACTCATTCGACTGAGTTCTTAGATCGCTTCAATAAACCACAAATTATTAGAGAAAATTAAACAGAACCAAATTGATCCGAGTTCCAAAACATTTTCGTATTTTGTATTTTGAAAATGGTCCAAGTTGGACTTATTAATCTAACATTTTTCTCTTAAATTTGTGTCATTTTGCGCATATCTATCATGGAGATGAATCCCGTTTCCCATAAGTCGAAATCTGAACGTTTAACAATCCCATGTCTGTTGATGCGTGTCTAATGTACTCCATTTGGGATTACACTAAGCACGCCCGTGCTTTCTGTACAAGATTGGGTCTGAATCCAAATTTATTATTTCCGACCAATTCGGAAACGAAAGCACGGACGTACTAGTTTACGCAAATTCGGTCGAAAATTATATATTATTAGGTCTGAAGTGCAAATTGACCAACTCGAAATTTGAACAACAATTGATTTTAATTGCACACAGATAATCAGTAGGGCGGCCGACGAGGACAATTTATAAAAGGTGAAGTCTTTAAAGTATGTTCTACATTAATTAGTAATAATTTATGTTTAACTGCCTAAAACGTGTCATAAACGGTCCTACGTGCACCACTCGAACAGCACAGCATGTTTTAAGTATATCCCTTTAACACCCTTTTGCGTAATCTGAAGAAGTGGGCTGAATAAGCGGCCCCATGACGTGCTAGGAGGGTGTCTTAGGAGTGTTCAGAGAATTGGCTCTCTCAGCCACATCTCTCAGATAAGCAAAGGTGTTTAAAGGGCCTATTGCTTGAAGTTACTTGAAGTGAATAAGGGCGGATGCGGGATCGAAATAATGCAGGGGGGTTGTTAAAATTAAATGGATCGGTAACTTGAACTATTGAATCGATCATTTTTTGCGATTTGGAGACAGTGCTTATTTTGGTTTCAACTATCGGGCCGTGCTTAGTACTCACCTGGCACATGTATATGAGGATAAAAAAAAGCGATTGGCCATTTGGGGGTACACTTAGCACGACCCTTTTTTAAAGAGACCAATCGTTGGAAAAACCTTGATATTATCTTTTCTCTTATGCACCGAATAATTTGATGAGCCAATTTATTACTTATTTTTTCTTCTCTTCCGTTGACTGGTCAGCCCTTACGTTATATTTTATCCATCTTTAATCTTCAAATATCTTTCAACTGATAACTTCGAGCATAAAATATTCTCGCGAAGCACCGATGCCAAGTCTAAAATAATTAAAGGTTTTAAATATATTTTTTTAACGAATTTTAAACGCAACAATTTAAACATCTACACATAATACAATTGTGAAATTAAAAAAAGATAATTAATTCGAAATCCGAAAAATTCAATCCAATAATAGTATCCAAATAAATACTGACGCGGTTAATTGACTCCTTCTTGCACACATGATATTCAGAAAACGGGGAAGAAATGATTAAATGTTGGTAAACTTACGATATGGTCCATAATAGTATGTGGAGAACTATGTACAGAAGTTAATTACCGTTTAAGATATGTTTTTTAATAATAAAAATCCAAAAAACCTAAAATTTAAATTTAGATTTATTAAAATACTTTTTTCCAGAATAAACTTATTCACAGGTTCCCAACATTGATAAATTCTCTCATCTTTTATTTTTTTTTTATTTTGAGTTTTTTACAAAGAAAAGTTGATTTCCGAAGGTGGAAATTAAAAGTAAAATTTAAGAGAATTTGAAATGAAAGGTATCAATTTCGATCTAGAAATGTTCGATTACTTTTCATTTTGCGAATAAACATTTTGAGCTCTGCATGTTTTCGTTAAAAAGATTAAATTCAACTTTTTATTGTTTTTCTCAAAAATATATGAAAAATCTGAAAATCACCATCATTTTTAACCGGCCCAAGACAAAATTTCAAAATAAGTCATAAGCGTCTTTAGCGCTGGGCTTTGTTATTCATTTGAAGCATGAATTAAAAAAATTGCATGTTAATTGTAGAAGGAGATGTCTTTTTAGCGAGCCTCTCACAATGCTCCGAATTGGCTGTTTGACTCGGGGCATAAATTCAAAAACACGGCCTCAGAGCCCTCCGTATTCACATATCAGGCCTGCATGCCAAATCAGAGAAAAATCATGATAACTGAACGAGATGGCTTTTTGATGTTTTTGAGAGGCTTGCTATATATAATTTTCTGAGCAAAGGTTCAATAATCTGATGATCTGGGTTGCACTGCAGAAATCTTTACGCTACATAGTTAAAAAAAAATGGTAACCTTTCTGATACTAAGTTTCTCAAAAACTGCACTTGAAATCTAAAAAAAAACAGCGTAATTATCGACACCCACTCCCTTAAGGGAGTGGTTGTCGCTGATTTGCCTGTTTTTAGATGCGGTTTATGGCTAAACTAGCGAAGGTGGAATTCCAAAAACATTTTCAACGTAAAAAACAACTATTCACAGTCATTTTTAAAATTTCAGTAATCTGATACAATCCAACCTACGCACTCACATGAACGTATAGTGAACCTTATCAAAAAATACTAAAAAGCTTTCTTCTCCGTCAGCTTTCATCATTTTTTAAACTTTTTTTGTGTCAGGCTCCAGCCCATCAATACAAAAATTATCTAGAGCGTTTTTTCGAAATTCAGTTTTTGTCGGACAAAAACTTTAAAAAACGAAATCTGAAATCGAGATTTAGAGGCTTTTTCAAAAGCCTACTCCTCCGCCAATTTATAAGATAAATTTTCGGTTTATAGTTTAAATGAAAGCTTAAAACAACTTTAACAATAATCTAGAGTGTTTTTTTCAAAATTTTGATCAGACTGTCTTCTGGATGCATATGAAGGTTACCATAATTTTTCAATATTTGAAGCTCAAAAAGTTAACTCCTACAATTTACATAAATTTTTTGAGTCAGAGTCCGAAGAAGCAATAACAACAATAATCTAGAGCCCTTTCTTAACAATTTTGCTCTTAACGGACAAAAATGCAGAAAGGCCGAACAAAAAAATTTCAACGAAAATTGGTCGAAAAAAATTGTCTGTCAAAAGCAAAATTTCGAAACAAAAGGCTTTAGATTATTGTTGATATTGATACTCTTAAACTTAACTCAAAAAATTAGAAAAAATTGATGTAAATTGTAGAAGGAGTAACCTTTTTAGTGTTCTTTTTGAGAGGCTTATTCAGGGTTAGTGCGTGGGCGTACGTTGAATAGTATCATATTACAATTATATATATATTACAATTAGTGTCGAAATTATCTTCGAGACTTGTTCTTCACGTTCAGAAAGTTTTTAATACCACCTCTACCAGTTCATCAAGAAACCATGTAAAAAAACTTCAAACAACAGCTTAATCAGCGACAACCACTCCCTTAAGAAGGGTACTAGTCGCTGGTTTTATTTGGGGTTTGAAAATGCTTCAAATTGATTTGCGGTGATGAAGAAGTGTACTGCCGACCAAATTATCAAAAAAATTTCATTTTTTAAAATTATACGGGTGTTTCGGTTTTTTCTAAGTATTTTTTTAAAAATGAAGTTTTAAAATAACTTTTTTTTAATTACACCACTAAAACCTCAAAGTATCACCTCGACGTGAGCCAACTTTCTGATCAGTGTTTCAGTGGCTTTCTTTTGAGCCTTCTTTCAAAAAAATCGAAGCACATTTTTGTTCGGAAATTTTTTCACGTGCCCTTCAAAAATATTTATTTTGAGTTTGAGGTCAAAATTTGAAAAAAATGCTCAAGAGAATTTTCTATTTGTTTCAAACTAACTTTTGCTGAAATTTAATTGAATTTTGACATTTAACCTAGGAGGAGATAGATTTTCCGATGATCAAAGTCGAAAAACATTGGTTTATCCCATATAATAAAAAATAGCTCTTATTGACGAAAACGCTATACAGAAGTTCGAAATACTGATTATACAGGTTATGTTAAAATTAAGGTTTATTTCAAAATAAAACCCGAGAGAAGATAGATTTTCCGTTTTGCTTAGGTCTCTTTGTCTTGCTTATGTGTCTGAGAGTGTATGCATGCGAAAAGTGTCTGCACAGCTATGACGCAAGCTAAGGCTAGTTCAACAAATTGGCTAATCTGAATAATTTGCTTGAAGCTTTGGTTGGCTAAGTTTTCATCGAGAATATTCCATTCCAGCGACCAGTATCTCCATAAGGGGGTTTTTGACGGGGCCGTATCTCGAGACTCAACAGTAAAAGAAACATAATTATGGCTGCACTTTGATTTTATATAACGGTTTGCTATCAAAAACCTCAAAAAATTGAATTTAGACAAATTATTCTTATTATTAAGTTATCAAATTGATTGCGTTATCTAGACATCGGATCTGACTGATTCTGTTTCATTTATAATTCTGTTAGCTGAGGAAACAAAAAATCGAAACATTTTCTTTATTTGTCGAAATAATATTTGAGTTGGATTCGAAAGCCCATTTTTGACAAATTCGACGGTATCTACTAGTACATGAACAATAAACTTAGAGCGCATCTAAAGGTCTAGCTGAAAAAGATAACTTAAAAATACTTGGGCGTCTACGCTCTACACCTTTCAAATAAGTGCTTTTCCTTGAAAAATGTGGTGTTCGTCTACCAAAGACATCCGTTCAGCATTAATTTGTTGAAAATTTTTTATTTGGTGACAAATGAACACAGTCTCACAAAATAATTTAGCTAGAAAATTTTAGTATTCTCAGAACCCGACAAAAAGCCGCGAAAAGGAAATGAAGGCGTTAGTGAGCAGAGGTTAATACCGAGACAGATTTTAAGATTATTAAAGTTTGTTATTGGGGCTCGACAGGTGTTGTGAGGCTAGCGCTGCATCTTATTGAGAGGCAGGTACTTTGTTATATATTATACGTAACATATCAACCGTGATAAACATAGTATTTGAAAAAATTATATTACAAAATATATGAGAATATTTAATTGAATTATTTTATTTTGTAAATGAATTGAAAAGTAAAATTCAACATAAAGGATGTTCTACCAAAAGTTGATCCTCAAAATCCTTAAAATTTTCTGCTTCAACAATCTTTGTTCGAATTATGTAATCTAAATAAGTATTATTCTTTTCTTCATATTTTGTATCTTTTTGATGATAAAAGGGTTGTGTAACAACTTGTGTAGCACATAATGATTACAGCTTGTCAAAAATGCAATTATGTAAAATAATGAAATGAAAACTTAAAAAAATATTCGAAATGTTTTGAAAATTTTTAGTATATAAGATTTATACCTTATAAGGTCATCTTTTCCGCCTTTGTAACGTGAAGTATAAATGGCTTTTCCCGTGTACCTTCATTGTTAAGACGCGATAAATAAGGTACGTCTTTGTGTAATAATTGATGCATTTATATACTATCAAAAGTATACCCTTAGTGGTGGAATATTAAGCAGACTTTTGCCAGAAGTTAAACTAATTATCTGTTAAACTGCTTTGAAAATTTCACTTAAAATAATTATTGGCGGACATCATTAATGGTCAAATCTGCCCCGGTAATAACCTCTGCTCACTCAGCTGCGCGCTAGCGCCTTTATTTCCTTTTCGCGTTTTTTTGCCGCGGCTCTGAGAATTGACATGCGTTTTGGTAAAACCCGGAGTTTAAGGCACACGTCTGAAATTAAGTTAACCGCCTGATATCCCCATGCCCACACTATTTCTGCGGAAATTATTGGACTCTAAATTCGGAATTTTTCAAAAACGTTGCTATTTTTCAGAATTTATTCTTAGTTCAACATGCTTCGCCATGACCTCGGCAGTAGAATTTATAATTTATGCTCTGATCAGTTCTAATCAAGTTGGGTGAAGCCCAAACGAACACGCAATAGTCTCATTTTATCCAACTTGACATAATTCGATCCTAAATTATGTTAAATAATGAAAATTTATTCATAAAACGTTCATCTTTAAGTAAATGTTTTACTTATTAAGTTCATTATATTTGTTTCTTAAAGTTTTATAGAATAAGTTATTTTTTGATAAACGAGTCCAATTCGAATGAGCTGATAATTTTTTTTTTATTCAATATTATTATCAATTGTTTCAATACAGAAAAATTTCATGAAAAATGAGCATATTCTAGAATTTTGGGTCAGCAATCAATCCTCGACAACGGTTAATATCCCTTGAAGATTTATTGAGATTTAGGTCTAGTACATTATTAGTTATATCTTGAAAATGCATCACTTTTGCGTCCTTGGTTGAACTTATTTTCGCAGCTCTTATTTGTCAAATAAGTGAAACTCCGTGCGCTCATTGATCAGAAGCGGGTCAAACGCGAACGCGAAAGTAAAGGCCCAGTGTAACCAATTTTTTATATAGTCTATATCAAAGATTGGCTTCACTAGGCCTCTACTAAATCAAAGTAGTTTAATGTGTAAAGTAGTTTTAAATGTACCAGACTTTAGTAGATAACTCTTATTATCCGTACTTAACAATTAAATATGAAAGTATTGCACTCTGAGAAAAATGTTTCTTATTGTAATTTGACACCTATCACAAACAAGAATTTTCAAATTAATCATCTCCGACCACAGTTCGTTTCGAAATGACCACGTATAAAACATAAAACTGATCTTTATTTATTACGACGTAAAAACCCAAATAACATAATTTTCTTAAACAATACTCTTTTTCAAAGGACTTAGGTACAAAAAATTGGAAGCCACAGTACTTCAATTTTAGCCACAGAACTTATATTTTGTCTTACAAATTTGGTCAAGCTTTCAGGGCGTTTAAAATCATTTGATTTATAACTTCAAGATGATGTTATATAAAGAAACGTATTTAATACCATCCGATTTTTGTATTTATAAACTTGCGGTGCAATTGCATATAAAAGTTTGAAACAAGTTAAGTTAAACTTAAGAATAATTCAAAAAAGGTCATAATTTCCAACATTCATAAAAAGATAGAAACAGTGAACTTTGAGAAAGTTCTATATAATATTATAATCTCCGTAATCTTTATAATCTATATAATATAAGTTCTATATCTATTACGGGACTTCCTGGTCGTTTTTACTAGATTTTTAGCCAAAATTTTATATTATAATTATTATTGTTGGTTTATTTGCAGCCATGGTAAGGCCGACTACAAATTATTACAGTTTTATCAGATAAAACGCAATTTTCTGCAAATCTGGCAAAAGAATAATATTGAACTTTTTTAATGTACATGTTTTTTATTCAATAGTTTCTTATGTTTTCAGCCACGATAATCTCTTTCCAGTCATTTTACCATTGTTATTTCAATTTTTATTTCCTTTATAAAGTAGTCAATTTTAAATATTATTATCTTCTATTTTTAGCGGTGTTAATGCCGTTTTATAGATAAAATTGGTGCAAATAACAAAAGCGTCGGTGTAGCGGTTAAATCATCTTCAGACCTTATATGACTCAACGTACAATCATTTTTTCCAAAAGTATTTTTTAAACAAATTTATCAAGTTTCAATATCATAAGAAGACACAAAAAAGTTATATCACCCAACAGCTAAAACATTTCAACGAAAAGAATGAAAAAAAAACACTATTCTCCTTTTTCTTTTTTTGTTCTGCTATGGAACATGTCATTTTTTATTTTTAGGAAACTTTCTCAAAAAAAAGAGAGAAAAAGCTTTTTATAAGAAGAATGGTTTATTTTTGAAAAAAAATAGTAATGTCCTTTTTTTGTCTTCTTTTGTGCTATTTTTGTCCCATAATCCAAAGCACACAACAGGTTGCCAATTTTGCTTTTCACTCCACCATTGCTTTTTGATGTGTCACCTGAACCTACACATTTGCTCTATCCAATTGTGTACTTCGAATTTCCAGTTTCCAATTGTTTCCCTATAGTGATTTCATTCTGCCATTTTTCAGAATTTTAAAAGTTTTATTTTTTTTTGGCTTTTCTTATTTGTTGGTACTCAGAGAGTTCTGGATTTTTGCTGCTTGGGTTTCTGGGAGTTTTTGTCTGGATTGTTTCTGCTATTTTTATGATATGTCAGATAATTTAAACTTTACTCTGGCACGGAAGGTACTGCTGGATGATGGTGAAACCTACTCTGTAGAGTATGAGAGCGGCCTTGTCTTGACCATATCCTGTCCTGAGCGAATATTTTGGCTGAGAAGAAAGCTGATTAATTTGGTAAGTTTAAATATTCTCATCTTTCCACCATTCCACTTCACCATTAGCACCAATTTTTTGTCTCATTTTAATCATCATATTTTGGTGTATGGTTTCGATTTTTATACACATTTCTCCATATTTTATGTGTACACAAAAAAATCATTCATAATTTTTGCATAACGTCACAGGAGAAAAATCTTGCCTTTTTTATTAAATATTATTTTTGCTTTTTAAGGGGAATCCTGGGCGAACACTCCATGAGGCTCGTTTATGTCAGACAGAGTGTGCCAAACAGATTGTGGCTTGTTTAAAAATCCATGATTGTATGAAAATGTCAGAGGAATATCGTGATAATTTAATTTCTTCTGGTCCTGCCAGATTTTGTTTTTTATCCGCTTTTCATCCCAACATTTCCTCTCGACAAATTCACTATCTCGGATCAAAACTTGCTATTTCTCAGCCCGTTGGCCTTTTTGAGGTTATTTGCAAGCTCGATATCATTTCTGCCCACCTGAAGAAATTTCGGCACATAAGCCCCAGAATTGAATCCCGAACCCTCGAGCTGAAAACCTTCTGTAAAGCACTATCCAATATATATCAGGTAATTTTCACTTGTTTTTTTAGTTTCAGCTCTATCTTGTTCATAAAGAGAAGGATATATCTTATTATATAATCCCTCCTTTTTTTTGGTCGTTCAATTTTCTTGGTCGCACAGAATTATTTTTTTGGTTGGAGAATTTTTATTGATCTGACAATTTTGGTCGGACAATAGTACCAAACAGAAACATTTTTCTGGCCAAATGAAACTTTTATGTGAACACCCCTCATATCGAAGCACTCCTGCCGTAAAATTCCATAATTTTATTTTCTTCTTCTAACCCATTCTCTTTTTTAGCAATTCAGTTTCTCCGGTGATGGTTTGGTAAAATGTGTGGCGTTTTTCAAAAATGAATGTGCCTTCGTTATATTAGTAAGTTTTTTTATTCATATACCATTTTTCCACCAACTTAATTTTCCATCAAATCAATGTTCCTTATTAGTTTTCTTTGTTTTTGTTTAAAAGGAGGTGGAGGTAAAAAAATGGTTTCTTGTCCAAATTTTGATTGTTGAATTTATTCTATTTTTTTCATCTCTTTAAAATAGTTTAACTTCATTGTATTTTTTAGGTGTTTAAATTCTATTGGAGACATTGGTTTTGTCATTTGAAGTCTGGCGGTGGTGCTCTACTTCTGTGGGAATCCACATTCGATATCTCACTTGTTGGCCGAGATTTCCGCGATATCAAAATAATCAGAAATAATTATCTGAAAAATTATTGTCACCTTGAAATTGACCCTCCTTCTGCGTCAAAATCCATTATTTCGGAAAATTTGATTGCACCTAATTCTTGCGTTAGCGAGAAAGAACTAAAAAAAAGGAGGGGATATGTCCAAGGATCAGCCCCTTCCTTCTTTGGGTGTAAAAAATAATGCATCCCTGATACCTTCACGGTTATCACATACCATTATTACTCCAAAATCCGAGCCAAACAATGATTTTGACGAGGAGATCAATCCTTTATTCTCAGCCAGACCCCCTGATGAGACTTGTCACCATCGCCCCTTTTTTAGCTCAGTAATTAGGGTTCCTTACGTGACTTTTGACCGTGTTGTCTACCATTCTATACAAACTGAAGGGGTAAAAAGTGTGCCCAAAAACATCACCAAAGTTTTAAAAGTGGCGAAAAAGGCCGCGGTTTCACGAACATTAACCCCTTCACGCCGTTTTTCCAAGCCCCCATCTAAGCGCACCAAACGCTCCAACAAATTAATTTATTCTGTCAAACTTGAACCACCAGAGATTTTTATCGCCTCTGAGTCAGGTTATCAATATGCTAGCAGACCTGAATTTTCAGATTCAGATTCCTCGTTAGTGATAACCATATCTTCTGACTCGGAATAATTTTTGTCTTTTGCATTTTCTTTGTATATTTCAGATTTTTTTTTTGTTCTTGGGTTTTTTTTTTAAATTCATTATCCGGTCATTTTTGAATTTTCAATTTTGGTGCCCTTTTTTTGTATTTGACCTTCCCTCACAATTCTTATAATTGTTAATATAGAATTTTGTTTGAGAAAGATCATTTTTTAGGGCATCTTTATCCATTTGTTTTGCATTTTCAAATTTTCACAATATTACTTTTCCAGTTTTTTCCCATTGATTTTTCAAAGTTATTTATTAGTTTATCAACATCAGACCTCCTGATCTTTATTTTTTGACTGCCAGTTCTTCCAACAATTGCCATTTAAACTTCATTGTATTTCCAGAAAAACATCTCATTTTTTTGTATTACAACCTTTTCCGCCTTCATTTAAAAAAACCCCTCATTTTCAAAATATATTTCCATTTGTATATTAATATCGCCAATACCATTTTTGTTATTTTCACCGTCATTTTTAACTAATAAATCTGGTGCCTCTCGCATATCTACTTTGTAATTCTTCAGTTGTTTTATTCTTGCAAAAATATTGTTTACTTTTACAAAGATGTTCAAAATCGTCACCACCAGAAATTTGAGGGTTTTATTGTTGTTTTTGGATTTCATCGGTATTTTTGGCTTTTTGCAGTACACTGGTTAAGTATTTGGTTTGTTTTAATAAAGATACAGGTGTTGTTTTTCCAAAATTTAACAGTTATTTTTGATTGGTTAACAAATAATTTGGTTTTTCATCATTATTCTGATCACACAATCTGTATTGTATCATGATTTTATCTTGTTTGTGATTGTGTTGTTTTGTTTTAGAAGAAACAAACAAAAAAACAAAAAAAAGAAACCTCTGAACGACGTTCCATTTTCGTTAAATCTGGATTTTTTGGAAAATTTGCACAAGGCTTCTGATTGGTTTATTTGAAAGAATGTCTCTATATTTTGGGTTCAATCAGGGAAAACTTTTTTTTTATTTTTGAATTTGTAGCAAAATTTTAGTTGGTACATTCTTCAAGGAAGTAAGTGAAGATCTGGTATTTATTTGGACTTATATTGACTTGGAATTTGAAACTTGGTGAACAAAAAAAACGCCCACACAACAATTTGAATACGCACCCATTGGCCCAGTGAATTGTTACTGTGGAAAGCCAAAACATGGAAACACCTGGTTCTTAAAAAATGACTGAAAATGTCATAAAAAATCCAGTCAAAATTAATGCCAGACTCTTCACTTACTTCCTTGAGGACTTTATCCAACCAAAATTTTGATTTAACATTCAAACAATCAAAAAAAAGTTTTCCGCCTGACTGAACCACAAACAATACCTTTTTTTCAATAAACCAAGTTTTAGAGGCACCAAGATTTATTAGTTAAAAATGAAATTAAATAAAATCAATAAAATAATGAAAAATAATAAAAAATAGCTATTGGCGACATTAATATACAAATGAAAATATTTTCTGAAAAAATAGGGTTTTTTCATAAGTGAAAAGTTTAAATACAAAATGAGATTTTTTCTGAACATACAATGAATTTAAATGGCAATTGTTGGAAAGAACTGGACAGTCAGAATAAGATCAGGAGGTCGATGTGATACATGATTCCGGAATAACATGACTACGTAATACTAACTTTGAAAAAAATTAATGAAAAACTGAAAAGTAATATTGTAAAATTTGAAAATGAAAAACAAATGGAAGCATGCAAAAAATGATCTTCCTCAAACAAATTCTATATTTACCAATAATAAGAATTGTGAGGGTGGAGGTCCAAATACAAAAAAAGGGCACAAACATTGACAAATTCAAAAAGACCGAATAATGAATAATAAAAAACACACCAAAACAAAAAAATTAAATCTCGAAATAGTAGCAAAGAAAAAGCAAAAGACAAAGATTATTCCGAGTCAGAAATATGGTATATCACCTAACGAGAACTCAGAATCTGAAAATTCAGGTCTCGCTAGCATATTGATAAACCTGACTCAGGCACTAAAAATTCTTGGTGGTCAAGCGTTTGACAGAATTAACATTATTTGTCTGGAGCGTTTTGGTGCGCACTTAGAAATGGGGGCTTGGAAAAACGGCGTGAAGGGTTAATGTTCGTGAAACCGCGGCCTTTTTCGCCCTTTTAAAACTGACTTGTTTTTGGGCACAACTTTTTACCCCTTCAGTTTATAGAATGGTGACAACGGTCAAAAGTCACATAAGAACCTAATTACTGAGCTAAACAAGGCCGATGATGCAAGTCTCATCAGGGGTCGCTAAGAATAAAGGATTAATCTCCTCGTCAAAATCATTGTTTGGCTCGGTTTTTGGATGAATATGGTATTTTGATAACCGTGAAGGTATCAGGAACATATTTTTACACCAAAAAAGGAAGGGGTTGATCCTTGGACATATCCCCTCCTTTTTAGTCTTTCCGTCTAACGCAAGAATTAGGATGATAAATTTTCCGAAATATGTGGATTTAACGACGAAGGAGGGTCATTTCAAGTGACAATAATTTCATAATTTTTCATGATTATTGTAGCTGACGCGAATATCCTCGCAAGAAATACGCCAGATGAATATCGATTTTTCCACAGAAGTAAGAACACCACCGCCAGACTTCAAATGACAAACACCCATAGTTTCTCCAATAGCAATTTAAAAACACCTAAAAAATACAGAAAGTTAATAAATTGTAAATATTGAGAAAAAAAAGTAGAATACAATCAACAATCACAAATTTGGACAAGAAACCTCCGTTCCTACCTCTTTAACACAAAAAAAGAAGGAACTAATACAGGAATTGGTGATCGAAAAAAATTAGTTTGGTTGGAAAATGGTATCATATATGAATAAAAAAAAAATAAAAATATTAACGAAGGCCCATTCACTTTTTGAAAAACGCCACACATTTACCAAAATCATCACCAGAGAAACTGATGAGATGATGAGAAACACAGAGAATGAAAGACAAATTAGAAAGAAGAAAATAAAATGTTGGAATGTTACGGCAGAGAGTGCTTCTAATTAAGGGTTTTCTCAAAAAAGTTCTTTGGCCAGAAAAAATTGTTCTGTTTGTGTTATTGTCCGACTAAACTTGCCGACCAAAAAACGTCCAAAAAAAAGGAGGGATTATATAATAACATTATATTCCTCTCTTCTATGAACAAACGAGCTGAATTAGAACGAATATAAAAATCAACTCTGTAAAATACACTGATAAAATCATTTGGATATGCTTTTCAGAAGGTTTTCACTGCAAGTTTCGGATTCAATTCGGGGCTTATGTCGCCGAAATTCTTCAGGAATGGCAGAAAAATAATCGCTTGCAAAGATAACCTCTCAGAAAAGCCAGACGGGATGATGAAATAGCAAATTTTATCACTAGGATTGCAGATAGGAATTTTCGAGAAGGTTATATCAGGGCATGAAAAGCTGATAAAAAACAACAATCTGGCAGGACCAGAAGAAATTAAATATCCAATTCCTCTGACATTTTCATACAAATCATGGATTTTTAAACAAACGCCACAATCTTGTTTGGGCAGGCACTTCTGTCTGACATAAACGAGCCTCATGGAGTGTTTCGCCCAGGATTCCCAGCATAAAAAGAAACAAGAAGTTGGTCTCTTGTTAGAAAACTTATGGAATGATTTTTTTTGTAACACATAAAAATTGGGAAGATGTGTATAAAAACGAAACCATACACCAAAATTGCCTGAATGTAAAATGAGAAAAAAATGTTGTGCTAAGGGGCTATAATGTGGAAAAATGAGATCTAGTAGAACCTTACACAAAATTAATCAGCTTCTCCTCTCAGCCAAATACATTCGGTCAGGACAACGACGTTGGTTAGGACAAGGCCGCCATCAAAATACTCTAATAGCCGTCGGTTTCACCATCATCCAGCAGTAGCCTTCCGTGCCAGAGTATATCTGACATACTCATAAAGATAACAAACAAACAACGCCCCACAAAAATTCCCCAAAACAATCCAATCAGAAAAAATCCAACAACTCTCCTGAACGTACCAACGCATAGAAAACAAACAAAAAATTAAAAATAACTCTAAAATTCTGAAAAATGGCCAGACATTAAATTACAATGAGGAAAAACCAATTGGACAACTGGAAAATTCGGAACAATTGGAATAGAGCAAAAAAATTAAAAAATAACATTCTGACAAAATGGCAACGAATTAAATTACAAGAGGAACAACAATGGAAACTGGAAACTTCCGAACATTCGGTTGTAGTTTGGCGTGACACATCAAAAAGCAACTGGTGTGAACAATCCAACAATAGACGAAACCTGTTTGTGTGTTTGGATTGGAACACAAAAAAGAAGACCAAAAAACGGCCATTAACTAGTTTTTTTCCAACAAATAAACCGTTTTTTCTTCTTAAATAGCTTTTTCTCTTTTTTGCAGACATTTCCTAAACATCAAGAATGAACCATGTTCCATAGCAATGAGAACAATAACGATTGTGGTACACAGAAAAAGATTGGTTTTTTTTCATTTTTGTTTGAAATCTTTCAGTTGTTGGGTTTATATAACTTTTTATATCTCATTCTGATATTAAAAACTTGATAAATGTGTTTAAAACAAACTTTCGGAAAAAGATGATTATATCGTTGAGTTGTTGAGGTTCGATACGAGGCTGAAGATACGTTGAGGTCTGAAGGCGATTTAACCGCTACGCCGACGTTTTGATATTTGCATCGTTTTTATCCTCTAAAAAAATCATTAACACGGCTAAATAGAAGATAATATCATTTAAAAAAATTTACTTTAATAAGGGAAATAAATGGAAATAACGACTTGGAACATGGCATTATCGGGGCTGAAAAACATAAAAACTAATAAAAACTATAAAAAGTTCAATATTATTCTTTTGGCGCAGATTTGCAGAAAAATTGCCGTTTTATCTAATTAAAACCTGTAACTGATTTGTAGTCGGGTCCTACCATGGCTGCCAAATACACCATAATAATAAACAATTAACCACCATAATAAACCACCATAATAAACCACCAATAATAAAATGAACATTTCCTTCTGTTCTTCAAAAAAAATTGTTTTGTCAACTTTTAAACATTCATTTTTATGAACATAAAATGGTAAAATGAAATCTTATCGCAAAAAGTTAATACGAATTAAATTCCTTACAGGATAATTCATTTGGCTAAACTGGTTTGAACATTTTTGTATTCAAATTTAAACATATCGATAAACATTGAAGAACAGGAAGTTTTTAATGGCATAAATAGGCATTTTTGTTTTTTTGAGAGTTTAACAGATTCAATCAGAGCATAAAAATTTTCCATGGAAATTGAATTAAAAATATAATGACATTTTGCCAAATTTTTCATTTTGAAGCGATTTTTTTCGAAATTTTAGGGGATCAGCGTTTTATTAGCCCATTTTCTAGAGGAATGCTTCGTGCATACCAAATTTCATGATAATTTTTCATGACACATTGAATTTAAATTGATTATGATTTTAAAAATCCCGGTCCCTAATTTTGGAAATATTAGCCAAACATGGGTTCTAGGATATTAAATTCGATTAGCCAGTTTGTTTCATCTTGCGTAAAACATGTGCAAAACTTTGTTGGCATGCACCACTCTCAGAACACATAAGCGAGACCAGTGAGAACCTAAGCCAAACGGAAAAGCCTTCTGATTTAATTTTTCTCCTCTAGTTTTAATTTGAAATAAACTTAAATTTAAACATAACCTGTATAATAGGAGCCGCTTTTGTCGATAAGTATTTTATTTTAGAAACCACCGCGTTTTTGGACCTTGTTCATCGAAAATCTAATCTCAAGGTTAACATTTCAAATTTCAACTCAAAATTAGGCTCAAAACAAAAGAAACTTTCTGAGTTTATGAACTTTTTCAAGGTCACGTGGAAAAATTTTCGCGGAAAACATGTGCTTTCGATTTTTTCGAAAGCTCAAAAGAAAGCTGGGGAACATACTGAAGAGAAAGTTGGCTTACGTTCAACCCATATTATTGAAGTTTTGAAAAACATATTTTCGAAAAAACGCAAAAATTTTGAAAATTTTGTCGAAATTTGTTTGTTGTCATTAAGGCGTTTTAAAACATTTTATTAAAACACACTAAAACAATTGATTTTGGTGCATTTTTAATGACATAATAACTGCAGAAAATGTAGAAGCCCGGGATAACTTCTTAGGCGATTTATTTAACATTTCAATGGGCATCAAAGGATCAAAGGCGCGCTTTAATTCAATTTTTCTGAGTTTAAAGCTTCGTGCATAAAAATTTCTATAACTAATTTTCCATGGAATTGAATTTTTAAATTTCCTTTTTTGTATTTTTATCAGCGCTATAGAACGGCAAAATTTCAAAGAAGTTTTTTAGTTTCGTGCATAAAATTTCTTAGCTTATCAACAACTTTGGTATTTGAAATTTTTGTACGTTAATAAAACTTGAAATTTCTTCGAGGCAATGTCCGAGTGGATTTCAAATTTAAAAAATTATTAAATTAAAATCAGAAGTTACAAAACATCTAGATTTGACACGTAATTTCCACTGGGATTTGATGTTAAACAAAATCAGTAACTATTAGGATTTTCACACTTAAATGAACCATTGCCAATACAACAAAATAAGATCTTCTGTGTGGCTTAATAAACTTAAGTGGGGCGACCTTTGAAGGCCCTCATTACGGATTAACTACATTACATAAAAGCCGTGAATTATCTTATTTTTGTAAAGGATTAGCCCAACTTAGCAAGGTAACCAATCACGATTTTTTAAATTTTTACTTTAAATCGCCTGAAACTGAGCAGCAACGATTGGCTGTGATCACTTACTATCATTGGAAAACAGGAATATTTTTCAAAAACATTCTTTCTCTATTCGCAACTCATTCAAGACCTTGGCTTTCACAATTTTTTTTTTAGATTTTTACATCTATCTTCCCGTTTTTTTATAAATTACGACGATAAGCTGCGCGATTGATCAAAAACGCGATAAAAATTGCCAGTTTGTAAAAAAAATATGTTTTGAGAATGACGAACATGTAATCCGCTTATTCACCGAAAAACCTCAATTTCAAAAAAAAAAAAAATTGTCTCATTTTAGTAACAAAAGACTCAAATTAAAAAAACTACTTAATTTGTAAATTTTTTAAAACAAGTCAGCAACAAACTTGGGTTTAACTCACCTTTACTTTGCCAATCGAAACACATAAAGATTTACATAATCATTGCTTTCTCCTATTCTCCCTAATTCTGACCCTTGCTTTTACAATTTTTTTTTAGATTTTAATCTTACTTTTTGTTTTCTCATCAACAGACGCATTTTCAGCGCGATTGATCAAAAACTGCAAAACACGTTTTGCGTTGTCACCAAATCATTTAGTTAAAAACTAAAAATTCCGAGCTCTGAGCACAAGCTGGAATCCAAAGGAAGTATCGCCGATCGGGCCAGCTTGATCGCAATAGCGTGTTA
>SCLH01000163.1:708796-733803 GCA_004367855.1 Oikopleura vanhoeffeni
CAATTAATTTCCATAATACACAATAATATACATGCTACGATCCTTCACATCTTTACTCATTCACAACAAACAATTAAATGAAATGTTCTTCCAGCAATTGCTTGAAAAATAAGCCTTTCAAACTCAAAATCTTTGAGGAATCGAAACGTTATTTTCCAATAGAATCCCTTATCACCTGCATATCACAGATTGTAGAGCCATCCTAACACTCCAAACCCTCTAGCCACTCATATGCCGCTTCTCTTCTTTCATCCACCATCTCTCAATCATGCAAAGTATTAAAGTGATACTTGAGTCCTAACCTTGAGAAATTCAAAAATTGATATTTTAGAACTACATCACAACTTTAAATGCACAAAACCTAATTGGCTTTTTATCTCCATTGAAAATCGAAATTACGTAATCCGAAAAATCACATTAGCAATATTATTAATTTTCAAAAAGAAAAAAGGGAATTCTCCTACATCTCATCGAATTAATATGTTATACATATCTTATCGGACCGAAAATTTATTTTTGAAAATGCTGCTATATTTAAATGTTTACAGTTGTTCATCTTGCAAATATTTTCGCCGGCATCAAAAGTGTCCGAACTTTTCATCGACTATTTATCTGAAACCCTTTCTTAAATTATTTATATTTCTTATCCAAAAAGAAAAATCTGAGTGACCAAAGCATAGTAATATGAACAGAAAATCGCCTTGAATAGCTTTCACTCATAACGATTTGTAATACTTAAGATATAACATTTTATATTTGACGATCAAAAATACAGAAAAATCTAGAAAACAGAAACCAAATTGTGATTAGATTCCGAACCAGGACCATCCTTAATGCAATTGCAAAAATTCCCCAGTTTTGACCTAGTTTGGCTCCCAATTTGACAGAGATGGTTCAAAAGCGCTCTCATCACTCACCATCTGGACCACTTAAATAATAATCTTACCAAGATGCTGTTCAGAGCTGAGCTTCAGACCATTTTTGATATATTTCCAAACTTTTATACAAGTGGTTTTTTTTTGCATTCTTTCGTGCTCGGAATATTTCCAAAAAAAACCTGAATTAAGAAAAACCATTAAACTTACTAATTCCGCAAATATAATAAAACTAATATCTCACTATCAAATTGATGATAATTAATTCATTAAATTTTTCATAGTATTTCTTAACTAAAAAGTTTATTATCCGAAAGGTTTCTTATAATAAACGTACTCGCTTTTCAAAATTTAAGATCAACTGCTCCACAAGTTTCAACCCTACTTGAGAAAAGCGGACAATGAAAGTGAAGTGCTCAAACTTTCAGATTTTGTCAGAACTAAGGAGAGTAATCTATAAACATGTCAGCCTCAAGTTAAAGATTTAGAATGATGTTTTTGAATATTTTAAATCAAAATAAAATTTTGTTGAATTTTTGATCAAGGAAACAGCCCGCCTGATCAATTTTTTGTCCTTTATAGTTTATTTATGAGTCTAACGAAGTTTTATCAAAACATACAACATATCAAACTATTAGAGACAAATAATATTAATTTCAAATAAATAGTATTTAACAATCCTTATACGATGAAAACACATGAACTCATGAAAATAAAAGAAGCCCAAATTTGGGCTGCCCAAATATCAGAGAAATAGAACTAAATCCATTATTGAATCCAAAAATAATTAATTTGGCGATGTTATTTTCTAAGTATTGCGTATTTGATGCAAATAATCGATATTAAGGGAGTACTGTCGCACTCAACACTAAGATAGTATTTCAGCGATTTTTCATAAATTTTGAAAATAATGAATAAAAATAAGTAGAAGCCATATATTTATTTTCTATTGGTCATCTAAAAAGTATTTTGATTATATTTTCTGCATTTCTTCAAGATTTTAATTCTGAGGTTCAACCAATGGACTGTAACACTTCCTAAAAACTGGCTATTTCAAATTTTAATTGACGCAATAGGTCGAATTTATTTTATTAGAAGTAAAAGATTGGAAAAAATCAAAAAAAAAATAAAACCCTCGTAATATTTGAACAAAATTCCAAAATAAAATAAGTATTTTTGACCCATCTGTGCAAATCCTTATAATTATTAAACGAGCACAATTCTACGATTTTTTTTGCATTTTTTAGATGATTTAAATATGAAAGGAGCCCTTATAAAGCTTTGCTCACACGGTAAACAAAAAAAACCTATACGTTGGTCATTATGAGTATTTCATTGAATTCTACGCTCCAAATTAGGGTCGGCATATTGAAAAACCTGATCGATCGAGATTTTGAAGACCTATCGGATTAGATCGAAAAAAGTCGATCCGATCAGTTATGGCCGCCCCTGCCTCAAATCCCAATTTGGCAAAATCGACTAGTACTCCTTAATGTCGTTAGGTTTTACAATTAACCACGGACTATTAAATAAATTTCATATAGAAATTTCATTTAAAATTTGAATTTTAGTGATGACTCATTAATTTACCAAAAGCCAAAGTAAAAAAAATACAAAATAGAAAGCGTCCCAATTAATTTCTATTCAATAATAGTTATGACGAAAAGAGGATTCAGAAGTAAACAATGTATAACTAAATTATTTTCACAGAGAGTTTTCTATATATTGGATTACTCTTCTCCGCCCCAAAAAAATGAATAAATTGTAAATTAAATGACTTTTACCTTATAAAAAATATAGATTTTTGGAAATTTGGCTAGATTAAATAAAACATCGCTTATCCCCTTATACTAATATCATCTTATAAATTATCCAAGAGGTCTAGAAAAACATGTCATAGCCTAGTGTCGCGGCAAAATTGTGTTGCGAAATAATGGTTATTTTACATAATTTCATTTAAATCACTTGACATACTGCAACCGTAGTACATAAATAAAACATTATTACCTCATTGGAACGCTTCAATAAACGGCGAATGACCAAAAGTAAATAATTCAGTGTTTGAAGACATCCTGCAAAAATTAGGATCCAAACACCTGTTTTTGAGTAATAATAACTTATTTCTGATAAATTTTATAGGGCTTACAATTAATTTTTTCAAGATATTCCCCAAAAACAAGAAATATCCTTCCTCGAAAAATTTCTCTGACTTGGGCTATTTTTTCTCCGAAATATTAAATGTATTAATTCAATTAATAGTAAGCGCAAACAAAAATTGAATCATATCCCTTTATCAATTTTGAACAAAATAAAGCGCGAATAAAAAGTTTACTCTAATACAGCTACTACTTAAAGTTTTTTATAGATTATTTAATTATCAATCGACCAGGTTTATTTTCGGCTTCAATCAAATCGGGTTTTACACGTTCGAATCCGACCTTTTATCAACAGTTAAAAGTTCTCAAGTTACCCCTTCAATGTTTTTCATGGTATTTAAATATCTCACAAAAAAAACAGTGCTTTCAAAGAACATTATTCTTGATTTTAAGTGCAAAGATTTTTGTTGAGGCTACGCTGTAATTGGAAAAAGTCCTCAGACTGAATCAAAGATTGTAAAAATAGTAATACAAGTTACAATTTTTTTTTTGCTCGGGAAAAAAACACCAAACTGGTCATCATTCTCATAGTTTATATACTTTCGAAATATCTGCTCATTCACAATTAAGAAGCGCGTAACTGCGATAAAAGTGAGAATTCGTGCTAGTGAAACTATCCAATAGAATATAAATTGGAAGTAAAATGTTGCAAAATTCATTTTTGCATGGTTCTATCACTCAAATGATCTCATCTAATCCATTTCTAGAAAGAACGTAGAAACGAATTAACCGCGGTGGTTCCCGTCTGTGCTTGTCAATCTTGGTTGGAAAGTATAGCTAAAGCATTAGCATTTATTACGAATATAATGCCATCAACTAAACCAAAGTCATCTTCAGAAATTTATCTATTATTAGATTTAAACAGCATTATAAATTTTCCAAAAATTGCTACAAATGAACGCAAAATTGTCTGTTGTTCTCATTAAAGTTTGTCAATCCAGGTTCAGAATTATAGCTTCTCATAAACTATAAGCATTTTTTTCCAATATGGTCAATCAATTTCATCTACATAAGATATCTCATATCCAAAAAATAATATTATCATTATTGTATTATAATTATATCTATCATGATATGGATCAACGGCCCTCAGAGTATAAATCCTAACATTTGAAATGATACATAACAAACGCAAATATTCAGCACCCAATCAAAACCGTTAAATAGAATAGGCCGTATTTCATGGTCAATTCGGAAAAATCAACCAACAAATCTCAGATTTCGCATTTTCAAATAGTTATATTATACTCTGAGGGCCGTTGATCCATATAATCTATTACGGGACTCCTGTGTCGTTTTACTAGATTTTTAGCCAAATTTTTCATATAATCGCTGGTTCCATTAACAACTCATGCGATTTTATTCCTAGATACTCAACTGAGCAAAAATATCTTGGTAAGGGGTTGTGTAGTATTTTGACATTTTGGAGCTTGTACGCTAAACTGAGACGTTAGAATCATTTTCTCATCAATACACATGAAAGATCAATCCTTGATCGCGCAATTCATTAGACAATTCCATACCACTCCCACCAACCATCTGTTCACCGCGGTAAAACACGAGTCCCTCAACTTTTTCAAAAATCAAGATCCTAAGCTTATATCGGAAATTTGAGATTGATGAATAATCCGAAAAAATTGGTCTAATTTAGTAATAGGAGCTATTTCGATTTTCCCACAGCTCAAGCCAATCTCGTTAAATATGCCGAAAAATTGTGTTTTTCGACGTTTGATACAGGCTTTTCTTCGGAATGCCAGAAACGTCATTTTCGAATATAACAACCCCAAGGTTGATAAAACATCAATTAAAAATACTTTGTGAATTTCGGCCTGAGGTGTTGATCGACGAAAAAGGTCGCGAAATCGACAATTTTGACATTAAAAGTCTGAAATTAGAAAATCTAAATTCACCAAAAGATAACTTTACATTTTTGTAAACATATTAGCAACTATGTCTCATTTTCAATACAAACAGTGCTAGAGACAAAAAAAATATTTAGAGAAAAAAACTTATATTTTTTTAGAATCCGCTTTTAAAATGGAGACCCATAGTGCTACATCGTTTCAGCAAATCCTTTCACAAGAATACTTTGATGGCATTAAGATTTCTTTATTTTCACTTTTAGTTCAAAATGCATTAACAGCCAATCCGGCCAAAAATTCATAGAAGTACTTCCTTCGACGTCTAATCAACCCTTGGCTTCTTATATTCTGAAAATACGTTTCTGCATTCCACAGAATAAAGCCGTTGTATCAAAAACGTTCCAAAAAACACCATTTGTCGTCACATTCACCAAGATGCTGAGCCCTAGGCCAAAAATACAAAAAAATACCTCCTATTCACATAAAATTCAGACAATTTTCCGGATGATCACCAAATCTCAAAAACTTTCGGATATACCAATGTTGTGAGTGACGAAATATCTATGAATCGCGAGATCAAGGATAAATCTTCAGTGTATTGATGAAAAGTTCTACCTTCATCAGTTAGCCTTACCAAGCCCAAAATGTCAAAATCACACCACCACCCCTAATAATACATAAAAAAGTTGTCCGAATCGACCTATGCTGACCTATTTGGTTTAAACAAAACTAATAATCTAAACAATTCATAATCTTTAAAACCAAATTAAAAAAGCTGAATGACCTTTTTTTATTTATCCTCACTATATATTTGTGGCTCAGTTTCAGCTATTTAGGAATGAAATTCGAACGATTGTTCGCAAAACGCCAGAATAATACACTTCTAAAGTGTAATTTGTCGAATGAAAAATAAATCCATAAAGGAGTATAATAGTGATCAGATCATGAGGGGAATCGACATTAAAATTTAACGCCTTGCAATTTCATTCAGGATACAATTCGTAGGAAAATTGGATTGGACGATGGCCAATCAGAAAGAGGAAATTTGGAAAGAAAATCGCCTACATGAAGAAGAATTGCTACAATTGGCTGAGGATAAATTAAAAGACCGTGGGAACAAAATAATTTAAAATTAACAAATTTGAGGCTTTAAATGGATTTTTTTAGGCAAACCATGGGTGTTTCTATGGCGCGTAAAATGTCACCTTCGTGGCCAATATAATTCGCTTTATCTGGCATATACAGATATGTGGACGACATACTTGTATTTAGAAAAAAGTGGAAAAATAGATTCTTTTAAGAAAAAACTTAATCGGTTTGACAAAAATTAAGGTTTTACAATGGAAAGACTTCTAATAACCGACTAATTTTTCTGGACACGCTTACTTAGTATCAAATAGAAATACTTTTGCATGTGAACATGTTTCGAAAAACCGACAGCTAACAGATTGTTTGACCAACATTTTTAAAACAGCTGTATCTCTTAAAAGTTACAAACTCGGCGGGCAATTTATCGCGTGAACTTTATCCGCTGTAAACCATTCTGACGACTACTGATGAGCAAGAGACGTGGGCAATCGAAAATCCAAAAAGTATTTTTTTGAAAAATCATACCCCCGTTAACTGCCTTAACCAAGAAATCGAGAAAGTCGTGATCGGAATTTTCAAAATCGATTATTCCAAAAAAAACGCCAAGATGATCTTGAATAATCCTGAATTTTGAAAATTAACCCTGTCATACATATACAAGCCTACGTTGCTCAAATGTGGCCACTACCTTCACAAAATATTACGACAATTTTAACCCATTAAAATTAGAATAGTTTTTTCTACATAAAACTTGATAATTAATTCCATGCCCCGTTAAAACCTCAGAAAAAATATTTTTCATAAACTGCAATTTATCTACAAATACATCTGTGAGTGTGAGGCATCATATATTGGTGAAACCAACATTACTCCATTCTAGAGTTATAAAAATCATCGAACTTCGACATCATCAGTTCTTCACGTGCATATTCAAACATGCTCTTCATATCAAACAGTTATTATAATGTACTTAGGTGTTGACCAGGACAACATACAGAAAAAAGAAAAACTTGAGTTTTCGAAGGTCACTTTTCGATTTTAGAAAAAAACTTAGCTCATAAAAACACTAGAAAAATTTCGAAGGTCATGTTAATTTGCCTAGAAAACCCTACCTTGAACACACCAAAAAGATCAACAAAATTTTAAAATTTATGTGCACAGTCTTTCTCAGCAAATCATTAAATACCGCTGTCACATAAATCACACGAATCGGGCATTAATTGTGCGCACCTGACTCTGATTCTTACGCTGCTAAAAACTGAAAATATTTCGCTAATTAGGACAATCTGCTCTCCAAACAAAAATTTTTCCTCATATTTTAAACTCATTTATTCTCACTTTATGATTATGGAATAAACCGAAAACGTCAAAAATACAATTGTTTTAATTGAAGACTTTATATATTTATATATCTCGAAACAACCCTACAAAAATTACAAATGACTGGAATTTGAAATTGGTGAAAAAAAACGCCCACACAAAATTGAATACGCACCCATTGGCCCAGTGAATTGTCATTATGTCAAAAATGAAAAATTGGTTCATAAAAATGAATGAAAAATTTCAAATATCCACTGGTTTGCCTAAAAATCCATTTAAAGCCTCAAATTTGTAATTTTAAATTATTTAATCCCACGGTCTTTTAATTTATCCTCCAGCCAATTGTAGTAATTCTTCTTCATGAAGGCGATTTTCTTTCCAAATCTTCCCTCTTTCTGATTGGTCCATCGTCCAATCCAATTTTCCTACAGAATTGTATCCTGAATGAAATTGCAGGGTTAAATTTTAAATGTCGATTCCTCATGATATATCACATATTATACCCTCCTTTATTTTGGATTTATTTTTCATTCGACAAATTACCACTTTTAGAAGTGTATATAATTCGGCGTTTGCGAACAACTCGTCCGATTTCATTCCTAAATAGCTGAAACTGAGCACAAATATCATGTGAAGGATAAAATAAAAAAAAAGGTCCATCAGACTTTTTTAATTTGTTTTAAGATTACTGAAATTGTTTAGTTATTAGTTTTTGTTTAAACAAATAGGTCACAATGGTCGGATTCGGACCAACTTTTTTATTGTATTATTAAGGGGGTGGTGTGAGTGATTTTTGACATTTTGGAGGCTTGGTAAGGCTAAACTGATGACGGTAGAACATTTCTCATCAATACACATGAAAGATCTATCCTTGATCTCGCGATTCCATTAGATATTTCAGTACCACTCCCACCAACCATCTGGTTATATCCGAAAGTTTTGAGATTTGGTGATAATCCGGAAAATTGTCTGAATTTTAGTGAATAGGAGCTATTTTTTGTATTTTTGCCTCAGGGCTCAGCAATCTGGTTGAATGTGCCGAAAAATGGTGTTTTTCGACGTTTTGATACAAGGCTTTTTCTGTGGAAATGCCAGAAACGTCATTTTCAGAATATAAGAAGCCCAAGGGTTGATTAACGTCGAAAAGGAAGTACTTCTTTGAATTTTGGCCGGATTGGCTGTTAATCGACAATTTTGAACATAAAAGTGAAAATAAGAAAATCTTAATGCCATCAAAAGATTCCTTGTGAACGATTTGCTGGAAACGATGTAAGCAACTATGGTCTCATTTTCAACACAGCGGATTCTAAAAAAAAATAAGTTTTTTCTATAAATATTTTTTTTGCTCTCTAGCACTGTTTGTGTTGAAAATGAGACCATAGTTGCTAATAATGTTTACAAAAAATCGTATACAAGTTATCTTTTGGTGGAATTTAGATTTTCTAATTTTCACTTTTATGTTCAAAATTGTCGATTTCGCGCACTTTTTCGTCGATCAACAGCCAATCAGGCCGAAATTCACAAAAGTACTTTCTATTCGATGTTTATCAACCCTTGGGCTTGTTATATTCCGAAAATGACGTTTCTGGCATTCCCACAGAAAAAGCCTTGTATCAAAACGTCGAAACAACACCATTTTTCGGCATATTTAACCAGATTGCTGAGCCTGTGGAAAATCGAAAAAATAGCTCCTATTCACTAAAATTCAGACAATTTTCGGATTATCATCAAGTCTCAAAACTTTCCGATATAAGCTCTAGGATCCTTGATTCCTTTGAAAAAAGTTGAGGGACTCGTGTTTCACCGCGGTGAACCAGATGGTTGGTGGAGTGGTACTGAATTGTCTAATGAAATCGCGAGATCAAGGATTGATCTTTCATGTGTATTGATGAGAAATGTTCTACCGTCATCAGTTTAGCCGTACCAAGCTCCAAAAGAACAATCACTCACACCACCCCCTTAACAAGATATTTTTGCTCAGTTTGAGCTATCTAGGAATAAAATCGAATGAGTTGTTTGGAAACGCCGAATTATATGAAAAAATTGGCTAAAAATCTAGTAAAAACGACCAGGAGGTCCCGTAATAGATATATGGATCAACGGCCCTCAGAGTATAAATCCTAACTATTTGAAAAATGCGAAATCTGAGCATTTGATTGGTTGATTCTTTCCTAATCTGACCAATGAAATCGGCCTATTNTATTTCAACGGTTTTGATTGGGTGCTAATATCTTGCGTTGTTTGTATCATTCAAATAGTTAGGATTTATACTCTGAGGGCCGTTGATCCATATCATATAGATATATTATAAATAAACAATAATGATAATATTATATTTTTGGATATGAGATAATCTTATGTAGATGAAAATTGATGACATCATATCGGAAAAAAATGCTTATAGTTTATGAGAAGCTATAATTCTGAACCTGGATTGACAAACTTTAATGAGAACCACAGACAATTTTATTGCGTTCATTTGTACAATTTTTGGAAAATTTATAATGCTGTTTAAAATCTAATAAAATAGATAAATATTCTGACGATGACATTTGGTTTAAGTTCGATGGCATTATATTCGTAATAATGATAATGCTTTAGCTATAATTTCCAACCAAGATTGACAAGCCACAGACGGGAACCCCCGGCGAGTTAATTCGTTTCTACCGTTCATTTCTAGAAAATCGGATTAGATGAGATCATTTGTGATAGCAACCAATGAAAATGCTTTTGAAACATTTTACTTCCAATTATATTCTATCTGGAATACGTTTCACTAGCAACGACTTGTCAGTTTTTATCGCAGTTAACGCTTCTTAATTGTGAATGAGCAGATCATTTACGAAAGTATCAATCAACTATGAGAATGATGACTGTTGGTGTTTTTTTTCGAAAATTGTAACTGTATTACATAACTTTTTCAAATCTTTTATTAAGTCTGAGACTTTTTCCAATTACAGCGTAGCTCAAAAAAAATCCTTTGACCTTAAAATCAAGAAATAATGTTCTTTTGAAAGAAACTGTTTTTTTGTGAGATAACTTTAATAACCATGAAAAAATTGAAGGGGTAACTTGAAAAACTTTTAAACTGTTGATAAAGAGTACCTCGCATTCGAAACGTGTAAAAACCCTGATTTGATTGAGCCGAAAATAAACCTGGTCGGATTGATAATTTAAATAAATCTATAAAAAACTTTAAAGTAGTAGCTGTATAGAGTAAACTTTTTATTCGCGCTCTTATTTTGTTCAAAATTTGATAAAGGGATATGATTCAATTTTTGTTTGCGCTTAAATATTAAATTCGAAATTATAATTTCAAATATTTCGGAAAAATGCCCGTCAGCAGAAATGAGTATTTCTTGTTTTTGGGAATTCTTAGAAAAATTAATTGTAAAGCCTTACATTTTGAGCTGTTATTATTAACCTCAAAAAAACAGGTGTTATGGATCCCTAATTATTTGCAGGTGTCTTCAAAACACGTGATTATTTACTTTTGGCTCATTCGCCGTTTTTTGAAGCGTTCCAATGAGGTCAATACATGTTTATTTATGTACTACGGTTCCAGTTGTCAGTGATTATGAATGAATCTATGTAAAAAAAAAAATATTTCAGCAACACAATTTTGCCGCGACACTAGGCTATGACATGTTTTTCTAGACCCTCTTGGATAATTTATAAGAACTGATATATTAGTCAATAAGGGGATAAGGATGATTTTATTTCATCTAGCCAAATTCCAAAAATCTATATTTTTATAGGTAAACGTCATTTTAATTTACAATTAATTCATTTTTTTGGAGGCGCACCGAAAGAGTATCCAAAATATATAGAAAACTCCTCTGTGAAAATTTATTTATGTTATACATTGTTTACTTCTGAATCTCTTTCGTCATAAACTATTATTGAAAAATAGAAATTAATTGGGACGACTTTCATATTTGTATTTTTTTACTTTGGCTTTTGGTAAAATTATGAGTCATCACTAAAATTCAAAATTTTAAATCGAAATTTCTATATGAATTTATTATAAATAGTCCCGTGGCTAATAAACTTGTAAAACCCTACGCGACATTAAGGAAGTACTAGTCGCATTTTGCCAAAAATTAGGGATTTGAGGCAAGGGCGGCATAACCTGATCGGATCGACTTTTTTTCGATCTAATCCGATCAGGTCTTCAAAATCTTCGATCCGATCAGGTTTTTCAAAAATTATGACGACCCCTAATTTGAGAGTCGATTCAATGAAATATTACTAATGACAAAAACGTATAGGTTTTTGTTAACCCGTGTGAGCACAAAGCCTTTATAAAGGCTCTTTCATATTTAAAATCATCTAAAAAATGCAAAAAAACATCGTAGAATTGTCTCGTTCTAATACATTATAAGGAATTTTGCAAAGATGTCAAAAAAATAACTTATTTTTTTTTGGAAATTTTGTTCAAATATTACAGAGGGTTTATTTTTTGATTTTTTTCCAATCTTTTACTTCTAATAAAATAAAATTCGACCTATTGCGTCAATTAAAATTTGAAAATAGCCAGTTTTTAGGAAAGTGTTAAGTCCATGGTTGACACTCAGAATCTAAAAATCTTGAAGAAAATGCAGAAAATATTATCAAAATACTTTTAAGATGACCAATGAAAATAAATATACTGCTTACTAACTTATTTTTATTCATATTTTCAAAAAAAATTATATGAAAAATCAGCTGAAAAATTACATATCTTAGTGTCTGAGTGCGACCAGTACTCCCTTAATATCAATTATTTGCATCAAATAACAGCAATAACTTAGAAAAATAACATCGCCAAATTAAATTATTCTTGGAATTCAATAAATGGATTCTAGTTCTATTTTCTGAATATTGGGCAGCCCAATTTGGGCTAATTGTATTTCAATGGTTCATGTGTTTCATCGTAAATAAGGATCTGTTAAATATTATTATTTGAAATTAATATTATTTGTCTAATAATAGTTTGATATGTTGTATGTTTTGATAAGACTTCGCTTAGACTACACTAAAATAAACTAATAAAGACAAAAAAATTGGATCAGGCAGGCTGTTTCTTTCGATCAAAAATTCAACAAAAAATTATTTATTTTGAATTTCAAAATATTTCAAAAACATCAATTCTAAAATCTTTAAAAACTTGAGGCTGCACAATGTTTATAGATCTACTCTCTTAGTTCTGAAAAAATCCTGAAAAGTTTGAGCACTTCCACTTTCAATTGTCACCGATTTTCTCAAGTAGGGTTGACACTTAGTGGAGCAGTTGACTCTCAAATTTTGAAAAGCGAGTACCGTTTATTCATAAAGAAAACTTTTCGGATCAAATAAACTTTTTAGTTAAGAAAATAACTATGACAAAATTTCAATGAAAAATTAAATTATCATCAATTTGATAGTGAGATATTATTTTTATTTATATTTCGCCAATTGTATAAAAAAAAAACCAATTGTATAAAGAGTTTGAAATATATCAAAAAAATGGTCTGAAGCTCAGACTCTGAACAGCATCTTAAGTAAAGATCTATTATCTTAAGTGGATCCACGATGGTCGAGTGATGAGGAGCGCTTTTGAGCCAATCATCTCGTCAAATTTGCGGAGCAAAACTAAGGTCAAAACTTGGGAATTTTAGCAAATTGCATTATGCGATGGTCCTGCGTTCGAATCTACACTCCACATATTTGGTTATCTGTATTTACTAAGTTATTTCTGTATTTCTGATCGTCAAATTAAAAATGTATATATCTTAAGTAACTATCAAAAATCGGTTATGAGTGAACGCTATTACAAAAGCGCGATTTTCACTGCTCTCAATCATTTCCTATGCTCTTGGTCAACTCAAGAACTTTTTCTTTTGGATAAGCCAAATATAAAATAAATTTTAAGAAAGGGATTTCCAGAATAAATAGTCGATGAAAAGTTCGCCACTTTTCGATGCTCGCCCGAAAAATCATATTTAGCAAAGATGACAAACCTGTCACTACCAATTTAACTATAGCAAGCAATTTTCAAAAATAATTTTCGGCGAATTAAGATAAATGTATACAATATTATTCGATGAGATTGTAGAGAATTTCTCTGATCAATAATATTGGCATTATGTGATTTTTGGATACGTAAATATTACAACATAATTCAATGGAGAGTAAAAGCAGCAATTAGGTTTTGTGCATTTAAAGGTTGTGATAGTAGTTCCTAAAAATAATCAATTTTTGATTTCTCAAGGTTACGGACTACAATATATCCCTTTATCACCTTTTGCATGATCTGAGAGATGTGGGCTGAAAANAAGAGAAAGCGGCCTCATGAGTGGCTAGAAGGGGTCTTAGGAGTGTTAGGATTGGCTCCCTCAACCCACATCTCGTAGATCATGCAAAAGGTGATAAAGGGATATATACAATTGGAAAAATAAACGTTAACTCGATTCTCACAAAAGATATTTGAGTTTTGAAAAGGGCTTATTTTTCCCAAGCACATTGCTGGAAGCACCCACAATCCCCTTCACAGATTTCTAAACTTCTGTTTGTTGTGAAACATGAGCCTAAAGATGTGAAAGCGATACGTAGAAAATAAGTATGATTAATTGTGTAATTATGGCAAAATTAAACTTCGCAGCAATAGTTTCAGTACAAGGACGCAAAAACACGCGTGGGAAACGCAAAACATCAGCTGAACATGCGAAATTATGGCTGAAAACTCAAACTGTTTGCTATAAGACTAAATCTCTCTCAACATAAAAAATTTGATTGACAAATTTTTATTTTCGACAAATAGAGGTCGGATTAAAAATAACAAATAATACAGACGTTCTTTATCCGAGGTGTTTGTTTCTTCGTCCAGGTAACCAAAATGCTTTTTAGAATTGGAGTGAATTCGAAAATTTCCAGAGTTTTTCAAAAATTATCTAATCATATATAAAACAATAAGACGCAAGACGCACCAAAAATTCAAAAAAATAGATTTATTCAAAGAATTCATTTGAGACGAATGGGATATCGAATTTGCTTAATCCCTGATTTTGCCTTTTTGAATAATTTTCTTATTTGTTACATTCCTGATTACGATGAAAATTCCATTGTCAAAAATTCTTCTAAATAAAGTCTATTTATTATCTCAGAGCTTCCAGTTTAATTACGATGACGAAATGTTAGTCCAAAATAAATCGCATTTCAATGAAAACGTTTGACCTGAAATTCCAACAAATGTCAAAAGCATGTTAGATTGAATATAGTATCTCGGTTGACATAACGGTTTAGAGTCTAAACTTTAGACTCTTAACTTCAGAGGACATAATCACATCGAGGGGTGCGCACGGTAGAATTTGTGACTATTAAACGTAGGTTAAGGGGGTAGTGTCTGTGAAAAAGTTTTTCTAAAAGTGAGAGTTCTATACTAAGTCGGCAAAGAAAAAACGATTGGTGCTGGTCTCGCATCTCTGCGGTGCGCGATTTTCTTGCTAGCGCCATCTCTAGAATTTAACACATTGTTTGAAAAATCACTCTCACTGTCTAACGAGCCATTATTTTCTCTCAAAAATAAAACTGACTTAATTCTTATAATATATTGCACCTAATTAACCGATAGTTTATATTTTTCTCTTTTGTCTAGTAGACAAATATCACTTAAAAAATTCTCAGGCATTATAATCATGCTTATATTTCTGTGTAGATCACACAAATAAAAAAATCAGTCCGTAGTTTTGCTCCGAAATTGTATAGAAAATGCCAACTCTAAAAAATTAATTTATTCTGATAAGCAGTTTTCTGCGAAAATGTACCTGAGTGGAACACAATTCACATTTTGAGTTATCTCTGTTTTTAAGTTTTTTCGAAAAACTCAATGGTGATGTAATTAGTTAAGGTTTGATAAGACTTAAGGTGTAACGACGGGTTTTACTGATGAGTGCAGAAGCGTTAGTCCGTGAAGCTAACCGCAATTCGTATTTCGAGTTCAAACTTCGGATTCTAGAGATTATTTGTTTGAAAATATCATACCGGTCCAAAAATGATTTTTGTCCATCTTTTGGTACCATTCTATCTAGCTCCTGGAATATCAAATTTTTTTTTTTCAGATATAACTTAATTTTGTGAGTTTAACAAGCCGAGAAAGGCCTGATTACAAAATTTTCTGTTAATGAGAGAAATTCCAAAAATAAATGGGTGTTTTTGCACATGTTCGCTGACCCCATTTCATTAAGTCGAACAATATAGATTTTTTTTGAAAGAAAAGCACTTCTTTAAAAGTGTGCAAAGCGAGGAGGACAAGAGTTTTTTGTCTCATTACCTTTTTAGAGGCACTCAAAGTTATTACCCTCAAATTCGTCAAAATAGGATTTTGAAAGAAAAATTCCAAAACTGCTTTTTGAGTAAAAAATCATAATTTGATACATTTTTGTCAGTAAGTTGCACATAAAAAATTAGTTGTAAAAATAGTCAAGATCCAATGTCTAGATCACGATAAAAAGTTAATTACCTGAAAAAAATACTTAGAAAAAATCCATTAATATGCAAAAATTCGGTAATTTTTTTATCGAAATTCATCTTTTTTAGGTTTTTATAAGCAAACCGTTAACAAAAATATGAATGCAGCTAAAATCAGTTTTTATCACTTCTGAGTCCGAGAAACAGCCTCCGTCGTTACCAAATTTCTGGATCTAAGAAAATAATATGGAAATTTTTTTTTCCGAAATTTAAATTTTATTGCATGTTCTAAGATATAATTCACAGTGATCTCATGCAACAAAAATTAGAGCAAAAAAATTATACTTCAAAAGATACAGTGCGGTAAGAAAATAAAACTTTGAAAAATATAGAAAATTTTGAAAAGTTTTTGACCTCGATAATTTTTTTTTTTATATTCTGGAAGCAAACCAGCCACGAAAATGAAATGCAACTTAAATTAGCTTCCTATCACTTCTGAGTCTCGAGATACAGCCCTCGTCGGTTACCCCTTAAGGGAGTGGGTGTCCGCAATTTGAGCTCTTCCGAGGCCATATCCCGCAAACTAGCAATAGGTATATTCCAAAAACATTTGTTACTAACAAAACCAACCTTCGCGCTAATTGAATTAACAGTAATCTGATACAAATCCCACCTACGCCGACACCTACGCTTTAAAAGCTTCTTAAAAAGACACGCAGTTCGTACCTACTCTTCAATTTTCATCATTTTTATTATTTTCTTGCGTGAGGCTCCGGAGAAGCCTAACAATAATGCAAAATGCTTTTGTTTTCAAAATTGGCTTTCCGGCGCCCAAAACAGCAAAAAAACGAAAACTAAAAATTATGATTTATTTTGATTTAAATTGAAAGTGCGCTATTTGTTTTCTTTGACGCTACCGAATTAAAATTGCACCACAAATTCTTAAAAGTGTTTGTATTTACGAAAAAAAATATTTTGAAGCATTTTTCTGGTTCTAAATTTGTCAAAAATTTAGCTCAAATGAAAACGTGCCATGGCCCCAAGAGACCCAAAGCAAAAATTCGAAAAAAAACTCTCTAGTTTATTGTCAAACCAGCTCTTCTGCTTTCAGATGCAGTATGATCGAACTGTATCTCTCAAACTGGTGGAGGAGATAGCTTTTGCCTGGCCCCCAAACAGGATGACCATTTCAACCAATTTGGCTAAAAATGAAAATTGACATGGCCACAAGAGACGTCGATGCAAAATTCGAAAAAAGCTTTCTTGTTATTGTTGAATCAATCTGTGCTTTCCAGATGCAGTATGAGTCGAAACTATATTCTCAAAACTGGTGGAGGAGATAGCTTTTGCCTAAGCCTCCCAAACTGATCATTTTCAAAATTTTGATTTTTAGTTTTTTCGCGTTTTCGTCCGCCGAAAGCAAAATTCAAATCAAAAGCAATTTGCACGATTCGTTAGGTTTCTCGGGAGCTGACGGCAAAAATAATAAAATGATGAAAATTGTGAAGGAGAAGGCACTACTGCGTCGTCTTTTAGGAGGCTTTTTTAAAAGCGTAGGTGTCGGCGTAGGTGGGATTGTATCAGATTCCGGTTAAGTTAAATTACTGTGAAGGTTGGTTTGTTAGTTACAAATGATTTTGAATATCACCTTTGCTAGTTTGGCGGGAAATGACCCTTGGAAGAGGCCCAAATCAGCGACACCCACTCCCTTAAGTTATACGCAAAAAAGAACTTGATCTAATGAGTGCTTAACGAGAAAAATGTACTTTAAGCTTCAAGTTTGGCGCCCTCTGGTGGGAAAACCTGTTTATGAAAAGTCGCGAAATCATCACCAATCATTTTTTTGTCGATTTAGTGTAGTACTTTTACTGTCAGAAAAACTTTATCACAGACACTACCCCCTTAAAGTAACAAAGTTCTAAGGTAGAGTTTAAAACTTAAGAAAATAATTTACGGAGGAATTTTGGGGAGATTTTATGCTTTTTATGTTTAAAATGGAAATTCAAAGGGCTCAACCAAGCTCAAATTTAAAATCTTCTCATCATTTAATTAACGTCATTTAGGACGGAAAAGAAGAAAAAAGTTTTATTCGTGAATTGTTGAATGCATCTTGTGTAAATAACTTTTAGAACATGTGAAAATATTAATATCACTCCTATCTTTTAAATTGTTTGAATAGCACTGCAGAGTCTATATATAAGCTCAATAATTAACAATTTTCAGCTTAACCCTTGTGAGCATATAAGCAAAATTCCGCCAAGGCACCAGAGCCACAATTGTGGCTCTACTTTGAATGTTGTTTACGGAGATTGTGGGTGAAGTGGTTATTTTTGACCACGGTCTCAAATTTGGTATTATTTTAATTGTATCCGACCATCCAGCACATGAGAAATAAATTGCAAGCAAAAAAAGTTTATTACTATCGAATAACTTGTTCTAGAACATCGGATTTGCTTGCAAAAATTATTTATTTATTAACGATTCCAGACATGGGTTAGTCTCACATTACAAACAATAATAACCACAGCCAAAAATTACACTAAATGAAAGTATTTCAATGTAATAATTGTTAAAATTTATGCCTTTTTTTCAATATTTTAATTTTTCGCCTAATCAATGTATGGCGCGCATTAAATCAGCATAAAATAGTGATTGCAAGAAATCTGAAATAAAATTATTAAAATTTTGTCAGTCTTTAATTTTACTTAGATAATCGAGAATGATTTATGACAAAGAGAAACGAAATCGCATGTTCCGTTCGTGAGTTATACTTATTTTTGTAAAATAATGTACATTTTGCCTTTATTTAACTATGGCAATGAATTTTCAAAAATCATTCCCGACAAATTAAAATGAATTAAAAAAATTTCATCAGTCTTTATCGAAGAGAATTCTTACTGACAAATAATATTTGCATTATGTAATTTTCGGATACGTGGATATGACGATATATTTCGATGGAGAGAAATACCAGCGATTATATTTTATGCATTTAAAGGTTGATGTGAAAATATTTTCTAAAAATTAATCAATTTTTGACTTCTCAAGGTTCAATTCTCACAAAAAATTGAGTTAAAAAAGGATTATTTCCCACGCAACATTGCTGGGAAACACCCACAATTACGCTATTGAATAATTCAATTTTCTCTGCATAAGGAAGTTGAAAGGTAATATTTTTGCATCCGACATTTTATATTCTAGAATTTAAATTTTTAGTTTTAGAAAATATAGTGAAAAAAGCAAGGTACACCATATCATGTGATACACGGTCACAGTTTTCTTCACAAGTTACATTTCTGTCGTAAACGATGCACAAGTATCTGGTCGACGTCGAAGTTTTGTCCGCTTTGATTTATATCTCATAAATCAAAAGTAATTTAACAATAAGTGAAAAATTTACATGGAAAAATCATGATTTTTGATAAAAAATGTGTATTGTTTCCTATAAAAGCAGATTATTACACTTTTTTTTTAAATTTTCAAGTGAATATGGTAATGAAGTACACTTGTGGACAATTTTTCTTGCTTAGGGAGTGGGTATCGCAAATTTGAGCCTCTTCCGGGGCTTTTTCGCGCCAAAGTAGCAAAGGTGATATTTAAAACACAATTGTAACTAACAGAACTATCGAGGTGAATTTGAATTTAAGTTATCTGATACAATCCGACCTACGCCGACAACTACGCTTTTAAAAAGCTTTTTAAAAAACATTCAGAACGTATCTTCTCCTTCAGTTTTCACCATTTTTCATTATTTTTCTGTGTCAGGCTTTAGAGAAGCCTCACACATGATGAAAAAACGCTTTATACTCGGAATTTTTTTGATGATCAAAAAAGCCAAAAAACTAAAATTATTGATTCATTTATTATTTAAATTACAATGTAGAAGTGCGCTAGTTTGTTTTCTTTTGACGTTCCCGAGTTAAAAATTGCATCAAAATCTTTAAAAGTGTTTAAATTTACGGCAAAAATATTTAAAAGCATTTTCTTAATTTTTTCGGTTTCTAAATTTTGCCGAAATTCAAAATAAAATGAAAAGTTGACATGGCCCTCAAGAGACGCCGAATCAAAATTCTAGAAAAAACTCTCTAATGCATTGTCATACTAGTCTTGTGCTTTCAGATGCAGAATGAATCGAAACTGTATCTTCTAAACTGGTCGAAGAGATACCTTTTGAATAAGCCTCCCAAACTGAGTATTTCAAAAATTCAGGCTAAAAATGAAAAGTTGACATGGACTCCAAGAGACGCCGAATAGAAATTTCAAAAAAAAATCTCTAATACATTGTCGAACAAGTCTTGTGCTTTCAGATGCAGTATGAGCCAAAACTGTATCTCGTTAATTGGTTGAGGAGATACCTTTTCACTGATTCTCCCGAACAGGTTTGTAAAGGGATGCATCTCTGGCTGATTTTTCTATCCCTTTCCCCATCCCAATTCATTCCCAAATTTGGGAATGTGATGCATCCCATCTCTTTTTATCCCCATCTTTCCCCAAAAAAAGGGATGCATCCCCAGGGTTGCAACCTTAGGAATGTATCCCCATTTATCTTCTAATTATCCCAAGTTTTTCCAAATGAAAAGTTTTATAAGCGTAAGTAATATAGGCGATTTGGAATTTTTCAGCTATTTTAAAAATCCAGAAAAGACATATTGTGATAAAAACTCAGAAATTTTAAGGTGGTTAATTTTGACCTATTTCAATAAATGAAATTTCATAAATAAATTTCAAAATTTTGCTGGTTTTATGTTTAAGCCGATAAAAGGGGATTTTATGTTTTTCATTTAAATTTGTTAAAAAATGAGCCAAAAATCGGCCAAGGGTTCCAAGTCTTTTGGGAATCTGTTATTCAAATAATTTTGAATAGTTTTTTCGTTGGTGTAAAACAAATACTTTAAAAAAAATTTGAAATAAAAATAAGGCATTTTTTCATTATGTTCGGAAGTGTTTTCAAAAATTTATCATAAATTGTCGAATTCGAAAAGTTCAATTCGAACTCAAAATTTTCCATAAAAAGCANAAATTCGATAATTCTGTGGTTAAAAACGTTGCCTGGAGTATGAAACATAACTTTGGTGGTATATTGAGAAGAATATATAAACCAAGTAAAAAGTTTTTCATCAAGAGCCCATATCCGTATCTTTCAAAATGCACCGACCACCTTAAGTTAATAATTACAAAATGCTCAAAGTTTGAGTTACTTCCCACTATGCCAGAAGTATATTTTTTTTCTTTGATTTTTGAAAAAAATTAGTCTGATCTGATTTTTATGTCACGAGATGCATGAAGGGGGTCGGTGCATTTCGACAGATACGCATATGGGAGCTTGATAATAAACTTTTTACTGGATTTATAGATTTTTCTCAATATATATATATATATATCTTAATTTCCGGAAGAAGAGACTATAATAGAACACAAGGACGCCGCGGGCATTGAAGATGCGGAAGGGATTAAGTTGAAGATTAAGTTGAAGAGTTTTGCAAAAAAGGAAGCATTTGGCGAGAGTCTAACCAGGTCTAGTAAGGGGGGCAGCAGCGAGTTTTGAGGAAAGATGGCGGGGTGAGGACTATTTTCAACTCGAAATTACAAATCCAAAGCTTTAACAAATAGTTAAAGGTATACAATCCATTCTAAACTTTATTAGCACTCTCAAATTTAAAAAAAAATACTTTCAAAGTTTTCAATACATCGGTGAAAATTTATAATAAAGAAAATTGTAACTCGAAAATTAAACACTGCTTTATGATTATCTTTCTCAGGATCAACTTTTTCGATAAACTTTTCGGATTATCTTGTTGAAATATTTTTAGATTAAAGACTTTATTTGAGACAAAATTTTCTAATTTTTAAAGGTGAAGACTTAATTTAAGTCAAATTAAAAATAAAAAACTTTTTCTAAGTCAAATTTTTTAATTTCAAAACTGAAAGCTGGTTCAATTGAACGCCTGCGATTATCTTACAGATAATTAATCGGTCTAAATGAAAACTATAAATTTTTTGTACATTTTCGATATCGCTTATCTTACTTTATCCCTTTAGAAATAAAGCCTTTATTTATTCTCAAAACTTAAACATTTGTATATTTTTATTTTCGAACTGATATGTAACTTTGATATTATTTTTGATCATTTAACTTCATGGACTGTTTTTTAAGTAGTCTGCTTACCGACGAAACTTATGATCAAAAAGATTTATAAAGTGAAGATCCGTATCTTCGCCAAAGTTTCACACCGCGATAAAGACATCGCCTCGTTTTAGTTGATATCCAAACTGTGAATTGCCCATAATGTACCTGCACACCTACAAGTTAACGAGAAAAGTTAATTATTAAGGTTAACCCACCTGTCATGAGATTACGGGAAAACCAGCGCTAATATCAAGAATGGTTTTGCATTTCAACAGCCAACTCATAAAAGCTTAATAGAAGAAATTGACATCAGTGAATTTGACATCCGGTTACGCTGGATATAAATCCGGAAAGTAATTTTTGGTAGGTTCGAAATCTCGGTAAGTGGGGCCCAAAATTTTTTTCTCAAATTAGCCGAAAGCTTTAATTTTACGTTGTTCGTTCTTATAAATATTACGATTATCTACAATTCACCGCTGAACTAAATTTATGATGAATTCCAAAGAAAAAAACGAGATTCGATATTTTTCGTCAAATCACTACCGAAGAAAGCTTAAATAATAGATCTCCGTACCGGGAACCCGGTGTACGAATAAAAAAGGAAAAATTTCTCCATTGAGCTTTTTAGTTGCAAGTGAATGCAAAAACCCTTTCGATATCACCTATGTTCCGTAATCGTCATGACTACGGTGGGTAACCATAAAAAAAATTACCTATAAACTTAAAATTAACAAGTTAAAAGATACGCCCAACCTGATAAAAATAGGGTGAAGTTTTAACACCTACAAGGTATAATGAACACCTTTCAAGAAAGTGAAATACCAGTTAGTCCCTTATTTACATCCCTTACAAAGGATTTTATCTTACATACTAATCCTATGAAAAATTGATGGTTAAAACTCCGTTACACCCAATTGAAATCAAAATCTACCATTGTATAGTTTCTACCACTGATAATCTTTCAAAATGTCAAAATTCTATATTTTCTAGCTATAAATCGCCGTATCACGATACTTGATTTAGTAACCTTTCAAAATAAATGTTTGCATTAAGAGCTGAAAATTAAGAACCGTCGCTATTGTCTTTTTAAACTTTGTAATTTCAAACATCTAAAAGTGAAATGCCGTACATTTTCTACGATAATTAAAAAATCAGATAATACTCATTTTTAAACGCGCTAGAAATGTTTATAAACTGCCTAAATGTTGTAGCTGCTTATTAAAAAAAAAATATTACGCAGGTCTGGTACATCGTTTCAAAAATTGGAAAGTAAATTCGCTCCTAGTTCGTGGAGAAGCGGACCTATCGGAAACCTAATTGCAATGATTTTTTCACTTCAAAAACCTCTATTCTAGATTCTTTAAAATCCAATAAATTGAGATTAATAAATATCAATAGTAGACATATATTTTAAACTGAATTAAAAAGTACTTTCCCTAAGCTGTATTCGATTAAAAAATACCACCAGCTTATCTAAATTACCATTTTTCAGAAAAAAAATTTTAGAATAAAATGCAGATTTGTTCATGATGTGCCCTCAATTCATGATGTGTACCCCTTTAATGCACAAAAATATTCAATTGGACAAATTTTAATTATGCACGGTCTATAGACTATGTTCTATAGATTATAGTTTTTATTATCTCGGAAAATAATTAATAAAATATTATGTTTTAGATATAATCAAATTGTTAGTTTCAGACAAATTCACGTGGCAAAAAATGCAGAGATAATCCTAAAACTTGCTCAAGAGGGGTCTTAATAATAAACTCACCATTGAACAGAATATAATTCTATCGGGATATATATTAACTTATGCTCGAACGCATTTGGCTTTTTATAGACTATACAGATTAGCAATTTGTAGATTAGCCTTCGCTTGCGTAAAAATGTGTCAAAACGTTGTATGTACACTCTCTGACCTATAAGCGACACGAGACCGACTTACAGCCAAAGTGGATACTCCTCCTAGGTTTGAAATAAGCCTTAATTAACAAAACCTGTATAGATTAAGTACTAACTATCTCTAGAACGTTTTGTCGAGAAGTGCAAGGTTTCGAGAATATGCGATAAGACCACGTTTTATTGACTTTTTCCACCGGCAAAATCCTATCTCTTTTAGTTAGATTTCTCAAAAAAATTCACTGCACATTAACAAAGAAGTTTGCCGAAACAAAATAAAATCCCTCTAAAGGTTTTCTCAAATTTCGACTATCAAACGAAAATAGACCTTTTCGAAGCTCGTGAAAAAATTTCAAAAAAAAAATGTGCTTGACTTTCCGAAAGTAGGGTCCAAGAAAACACAAAAAACTGATTAAAACAATTGACTNCGGAATAAAGGGATTCTTTGGGGGTGATAAATATGATTCCCAAATACATCCCCTTTTCCGCAATTTAAATCAATATTTATTAGTGGCAGGATTTGCGCAGGATTCGACCAGCAACGATATTCATAAGCATGATTCGACCAGCAAAATTTGATGAGCAGGAATTCAACCTTAAATATTAAATGTTAATAAAACTCGAGGTCGAAAATCGTTTTTTCGGTCATTTTGAACAATTTTGATGACTGATTTCTGATCACGTGATCAACCTAGGAAGCCAAAAAAAATTTCTACCGCATATTTTTTTCCAAGGTTTCATATGCAGAAAACATTTGTCGATATCTTGTCTAGTTCTCTCAGTTAAAATGATTAGTGGTTCAATTAAAAAAACGACCTAAATTAAGCTTTTCAAAGATTTCTCATTTTTAAAAATTGTAGAAAAAGTTTCTAGATTTGTCGGAAGTAGCAATCAAGGATTTAATCCATAAAATATTTTGGTGATTATGACATTCAATATTTTTAAAGAAAGAGATAAATTGTAAACTTATTAAAAAATGAATATATTAACTCCAGAGGCGCTGAGAAGGCAGGCCGTTAGACACAAGCAAAAGATAAAAGAGGAAATAAAGAGCTATGTCACCAAGATAACCGATCCTGACGTAAAAGTTCACTTAACTATCCAAACTACAAGGTATAATTTGATAAAATTTAAGGGATTTTTAATAACAAACCGCAATTGAAGATCAATTTTTATCTAAAAAAAAATTGTTTTTCTCTACTTTTTGCCATTTTTGACCATTTTTCATGGGACAAAAACTTTCATATCA
>SCLH01000163.1:734913-751384 GCA_004367855.1 Oikopleura vanhoeffeni
TATCTGTTTTTCTTTGAAATTTTTTGAAGACCTTGTTTTGCTTTTCAGTTATTTGACATTCAAGTAAGGGTATAAATTATACGGTATAATTCCATTTTAGTGCTTATTTTACAATAATTCGTTTATTTCTATTATTTCATTAAAATATTCTTTAAAAGCTCATCTGGTATTTATTACTGTTTTTTCTGATACAAAACATTAATATGCTCAAAAAAAGCTTTTATTATTAAAATGAAGTTTTCTTTATAATTTTTACCTTTTAATTGTCATGCTGCTAGAATGTAACAACGAATGTTAGCAACGATTTGTTGATGAAAAAAATGTAACATCCACTTATATTTTGTGAGAAATACCGCTGTGTGCGGCCTGTAATCGTCACGCTAAGTGCGTTTACAAAAACTAGTGATTTGGAAAATAGGCAACGTGGACTTGCTACTTGAAAGTATCAATTAACGTAGGCCTGACGTTAAGGGGGTAGGTGTCGTAATTTTNATATTAATACGATAATTGTGCTCAGTTTGAGCTATCAAATAACAAAATTGGATGACTCGTTTTCTCACCCCCCGTGTTTTTGAGGGACCAAATCTTTGTGAGAGGGCAATAAAGAGATATAGCCTTCGAAAAGTACCTCTACACCTCCTAGAACCTAATACTCACAGTATGATACTCAGTGCTGGCCCGGCCTTCTGCTTTTAATTTACTCACATGAAGGAAGCAGCTCACCTGCTTGCTAACCAGCTTGAAGGCCATTAATTAAAAATCACAGTTTATTTCCTTATACATAGGGAATCAAATAAATGGAATAACACGCCTACGTTTTTCTACAAATTCGTATCTTTTTGCCTTACACGCCTACGCATTTTTGGGGAGGACCATTCCATCAACTTGAACATAACCGTATAACTTAAGGGGGTAGGTGTCGGTTTTTTTTGAGCCCTTTATAGAATTAATTTATGATACATTAATATCGGTTATGACTAAAGTTGACCCAAGGAATATTTTTTTGCTTTAATCCGCATAAAACCGGTATTCCACCATGATATGAACATTGTTCATTGGTGAATATGACCCACCGAAAACGATGCATGGCATTAAAATTATCGGAAATGTCTTAATCGAATTCGAGAAATTTCAATTACTTTTAAGCCAAAATGTTAAACCTAATTATCGAATTTGACGCTGATTGGTTGACAATTTTGATTAGCTGTAAGCAAACTTTTTGATCAGTGAAATCTCAGCTTCAATTTGGTGGTACTTTTGTTTTGATCAGACAAACTTTTTTTCGAACTTTTCATTTCCGGTTCACTTTCATTCAATTTTCTAGAATTCTAGAATTTTATTCAAAAATTCCTTCTCATCACTTTTACCGCATTATATTTATCTACCTTAGTCGAAAAAATGGCTTGATTCTAAACATTCGTCTAAAAGAAGATAGAGTTTGAAGTCGAAAAACTGGCAAAATCGGCGTTTAAGTGAGATTCTAGAAGAAAAAAAATCAAAAATCGAAAAATTCCTTCTCATCACTTTTTTGTTCTCATTTATTCGCTACTTTGTGTAAATTTTGAGACGCTTTGTATGTNATATCGGTTATGACTAAAGTTGACCCAAGGAATCTCATGGTGGCAATTATTTTTTTCAAAACAATCTAGAATTTTCAAAATTCGAATATTTTTTTGCTTTAACCCGCATAAAACCGGTATTCCACCATGATATGAACATTTTTTATTGGTGAATAGGACCCACCGAAAACGATGCATGACATTAAAATTATCGGAAATGTCTTAATCGAATTCTAGAAATTTCAATTATTTTTAAGCAAAAATGTTAAACCTAATTATAAAATTTGACGCTGATTGGTTGAAAATTTTGATTAGCTGTCAGCCAACTTTTTGATAAGTGAAATCTCAGCTTTCATTTGGTGGTACTTTTGTTCCAATCAGACGAAATTTTTTTTCGAACTTTTCATTTCCGGTTTACTTAGTCATATTTCTAGAATTTTATTCAAAAATTCCTTCTCATCACTTTTACCGCATTATATTTATCTACCTCAGTCGTAAAAATGGCTTCATTCTAAACATTCGTCTAAAAGAAGATAAAGTTTGAAGTCGAAAAATTGGCAAAATCGGCGTTTAAGTAAGATTCTAGAAAAAAAAAGTCAAAAATCGAAAAATTCCTTCTCATCACTTTTTGTTCTCATTTATCCGCTACTTTGTGTAAATTTTGAGACGCTTTGTATGTGGGGTCTAAAAGAAGATAGATTTAAAAAAAACCGTTTAGTGCTCTAGAATAGACTCACCACCTGGTGGTATGATGTAACAAGGTAGACTTTGAGGTGTGTAATCGTAAGACGAAGGCTAGATCCACGAATGAGTATCCTCAGATTTTGTACAACTGCCCTAGATTTGATCTGAGGCGTGATTGNTGGTTTTTCAAAAAATACAAGGTGAGTGAACCTATTTTTTCTCTCGCAATTATCTAATTCACAAACTTCGAAATTTAGAAATGTTACGTGTTATTCATTTAATTCCATCCTTGATCTCAATCAGTGATAAATAAGTGAAAAGATATCTTTTCCAGTTTTCCCGTGATAAGCGCTCAAATAAGTGCCTTTAGATAGGCTTTTGGGTGTGAGGCGAAGTTCTCGTTTCTGGGTGTGAGGAGGTTAAGGGGGGTTCCTAAATAAAATATTCTCGATGAAAAATTAGCCGAACAGGGCTTTCAAAATGCTATTTCAAATAGCTGATTTGTGAAACTAGCGCAAGCTTTCGAAAAAAATATGTCAAAAGTTTTTGTATACACTTCTAGATACGTAGCCTTTAAATGACCTTCTATCCAAAACGGAAAAGTTTTTTTCTCTTAGGTTATATTTCGACGTGAACCTCAATTTTAACATATTTTAACAATTTATATTTTATCAATTTAACATAACCTGTATAATTAGTATTCAAAACTTTTGTGGAGCCGTTTTTGTCGATAAGTGCTATATTTTTTGTAGAATATGCAAAAACCACCTGTTTTTGAACATTTTCATTGGAAAATCTATCTCCTTCTAGGTTAAATTTTAAAATTTGCTCAAATTTTTGCAAAAGCTAGCTTCAAACAAACAAGTCGCTTTTGTGCAATTTCGACCTCAAACTCAAATTATGAATTTTAAAAGGTCAATTGAAAAAATTTACGAAGAAAAATGTGCTTCGATTTTTTCGAGAGTATGCTCTAAAGAAAACCAGAGACATACTGAAGAGAAATTTGGCACACCTCAACCCCATATTTTGGTGTTTTAGTGGTCAAATTGAAACAAATGTAAGCGAAAGAGTAAATTATCAAAGTCTAATACTTTTTGCAAAAATTTTTGAACTTGATAAAGTTTACCTAGAAAAAATGTTTCACAAAAAAATGAAATTGAAAATAATTCCTAACGTCACACAACAAAAGGCATTTGAAAAAATAATTACACGCTGAATTTTATTTTTTTGTCGGTGTTTCACGCATCACTCAATTTAAAGTGTAATTTATAGCTGATTCAAAGTGAAATAATAAGTGATGCGTGAAACACCGACAAAAAAATAAAAATCAACCTGTAGATAGTTGTAAAAAACTTGAGCATTATTACTTTCATAAAATTTTTGTTATTTCAATATAAGATCAGGCAGTGCGTTGGGCACGCTGAATGACACTCTGTGTTAATCGGCACAGTATAAGCACACGAATTGAAGAGAAGATACAATTTTCAGCATACTTTTAAGGGATAGGCAAAAGCTTGTCTATATATAGGTCACTGGGCCATTTTCTGGTACAAACTGGATAGGTTTCAAAGTGAAAGATAATAAAAAAAGTGGCCAAGCTCGACTTGGTTCAGCAAAGTATTCCAGGTTGCCTATCCCTTAAACTAACCGACATAATTAGTGTGAAACTAGCTCGACCTTGATTTTGATGCTCATTTTGTGTATTTCCTCCCACTCTATTTTGCTCATTCTAGCGTGCGCACAACGGTTCTCCTCCTCCTCCACATCCGAAACCGCCAGATGGCGCGCGCGAGCGGAGGATAGTAAAAAAGTCCTCCGACTTTAAAAGGACTCATTCTCAAGGATTCTTTACTCAAGCCCATCGAGCACTTTTATAGTTTAACAGATTTTTAACTGAATTTATTCAAAATGGTAAGAATCAATAATAAATCGAGAGATTTCATCAATTAGAAGACAAATAAAAACGCACATTTGAGCACAGAATGATTGGTTAAATGCCTTATTTTGTTGAATTTTGTTAAAATACGAGGAATTCATTTAAAAATGCCGAAAATTTGGAGAGTCCATTAGCTTGAGTGAAAGCTAGTCCATTTCTTTATACAATCAACGTTTCATTTTGAGCTTCGTTTCACAAGAATTTTGAACGATAAAAATAAAAAAAACCAAAGAAATCATCTGGTCGTATTAATTTTCAGAAAACATGATTGAAATTTTTTTGTAATTTTCAAAAATTTGAATACTTGTTTACTTTTATTATGGTTAATCAATGTCAGTTAAACTTTCAATAATTTCCAAATCAAATTCTAGAATTGTCAATATTTTTCAAGCTAAAATTTTTCAAAACGATAATTTTCGAATACGAAAAATTATTGTTGAAGTCATAATTTTTTGCTATCTTTCAGTAGATTGACTTATAGTTTTGAGAAGTTATTCATCAAAGTATTCAAAAAAATTGAACACAACGTTAAAAAAAACTTGCTCGAAAAAAACAATTTGATCAAATACAGTTAAAAAATTTGAATTTTGATCAAAAGTTTAAAATTTGAAAATTTTAACAGCCATCGAAAAAATTTAATTTGCATTCCTCTAGTCAAAAATTTTTTTTATCTCTACTTTCAACAGAAATCAAAACTGTTTTCTTTGTAAAAAATAAGCTTTCACGAAAAATAATTTTCATCAAAAAAAATGAGCATTTTATCATATAATAATTATTTTCATTTTTGAAAAAAATGCATTTTATATTATTATTATTATTTTCATTCATTAAAAAAGGAAATTATTTCAAGTTTTTCATAAAATTTCAAATAAAATTCTTCAGAAACTCGGACTTTTATCCTCATTTTTCACCATCATCGCCGGTCGAACCGTGATGCATCAAGCAGACGTCTCACGTACCCTCTACGGTAGCTGGATCGACACCATGTTCGAAGGAAGACAGCGTCGAGACGCCATCGACGGCGTAAAGGGTTTCAGACCTCTTGCCACAATGATGTTATATCTTCAAGGTTTCGGGCAAAACGGAGTTAACCCCTCAACGTCGGCAGATTTCGACACTGAATTGGGCAAACTAGAGGATAAATTTGTAAACTATGGATGCTATTGCTGGATTCAAGGACTTGCTGACGGAGTTATCGGAGGTGGAAAAACTAAAGATATGGTTGATCATCATTGTAAGGAACTTTACAGATGTTACAAATGTGTTGTTTCTGACTATTCTGCCAACTATACTGATGTCAGTTATGCTGTTGATTTCAAAAGATCTGGTGGAGAACGAGAACTAGATTGTACTGTTAACTCAAAGCCAGGGATTTCAATTATAACTAATTTTGCGCTAAAAATTTGACTTTTCAAATTTCGCTTCAGAAAAACCTAAATTTTGATAAAATTTATTCAAAAAAAATTGATAGAAATTGTTGATAATATAGAAATATATTCCTTTACCACCCAAACTCCATCTCAAAAACGTTTACTATCTTTATAGCGCGTGTTCGAATCCCACTAATGTTGTCTCAGTGAATGTCTTAGTGATTGCTTGAAGTATTATGCACACGAAAATTTAGGTCTCAATATCAAGCATCTTGCTATAATCATACTCAAGACAAATACTAAGACAACATTAGTGGGATTCGAACACGCGCTATAGAGATAGTTAACGTTTTTGACGTGAAGTTTGGTTGGTAAAAGGATATAGAATAGACAATAAAAAAAATTGATGCAAAATTTTGAATTTTCATAAAGTATTATTTTTAGCGCGATAAACCCACTTTTTTGAAAACGTGAACCAAAATTTATTTCGACCAAAAATGTATACAGTATACTCCGTTAAAAGTGCTTGAAATCAACACTTACAAACCCTTAAATTTTCGATTTTAATGAAAATTTTCGTTTAATTTTACAAACTTGAAATTCATGGAACCCTACTTCGATAACTAAACACTCAAAGGGTTAATTAATCTGGTTTACTTTTATTTTTATGACTTCAAGATCCAGAAAAACAACATTTTGATAATATTTTAGTTGCGTAACTCCAGCACTCAAAAGATACTCATCGCACGTTTTGAGTACTTCAAAAATCACATCTTCACTCAGAACCTCCATAGTAGGCTGTCCGCGCAAATTCAGTTTTCGCGATGTATCATTTAGATTGAAAAACGAAAAAAGGACATTTTGTTCAAAATTTTTCAGAAATCAAGAATTTTTTTCGCGAAAATTAGAAAAAATACCGCTCTCTGATTGGTCAAAATTCGACTTAATCCCATTATAGAAATTAAGCCTTGATTTTTTTTGTCTCAGTTCACTGAGTGTAATGATATAAATTTTGATATCAATAAATGTCTCAAAAATCCTAAAATAAAGCATTAAAAATTTCAAAATCTGTAAAAATAGGCTGAAAAACAGTTCTATGGATAAAAGTTTTAATAAATTTTTCAAATCCGTAATTCTACAGTATGTCTAATTTTTTTACTGGAAAATTTGAGAAAGGACCGGGAGAATTCTTTCCAAATTATAGGTAGTCGATACTCCCGAATCATTATGTTTTTTCCGACCAAAAAATTAGACATACTGTAATTAAAATTCCGAGGTCGATTTTCTGCGCGGACAGCCTACTCCATAGTTTCAAGAAAAATAAAGTGCTTTTATGAATCCCTAAAATTAGCAAGATTCTGAAAATGTGTGCGAATGTGACAAAAGATTTGCTGAAAATATTGCCAAAGCTCAGGACAATTGTGAAACTAGCGCACCAGCTGATGCTATGTACGGAGAACACTGTATGGATGAACAATGGAGAACTGTTAACGGAGGCGGAAACTTTGTCCCTCAAGATTCTTGCGATAAACAATTTCACGGACATGAAAAGGAAAACTGCTGCGGTATCTATCCTAACCGGTGAGTAAAAATGAACCAAAAAAATTTATTTAGAAAAAAAAATCTAAATTATAAACCAAATTATCAGCCAAAGAAAGTTTTTCGAAATAATTTCTAGAAGCAAATATTGGCAGGAAAAATTTTCAAAATTATGTCGCTACACAAATGATTCGATATCTTTTTATTAACAAAATTAAGCCTACAACGGCTCTGAAAGCGGCAATCTTGGATTAAGTGCAACCAATCACTTTTGGTCTCGACGCCAATTTAAACTCATACGGTACTTTTTGAAAATTAGTTGCGGAACATTTTTTTTGGAAAATTACTTCCTATGAATATTTTAATCTATGTACTTTTTGAAAATAAGTTACTCAAAAAAATTTAGCAAAATTATTTCAAGGCACAAATTGGCAAAAATATTTTCGAAAAATTATTTCCCATGGATAAAATTCCTATTAAATTACTATCATATTAAATTATGTTATTAAATCATATTAAATAACTATTAAAATACTTCCTATAAAAACAGATAAATTAAAATAAAACTTTCCGACGGTGATTATGAGATAACAGTAGTTTTCATAAAATCATCGCCTTCACGTTTTTTTTCAAGTTTATCTTTTTTTTTCAAAACTTGAACAAGCATATTTGGCATAAGCTAAGCCCTTATCACTTCGGTTTACAACTGATAAGCTTTTTGTCTTAATTACAAAATTGGACAATTTTCATATCATGTTCAAAAAATTATCTCTCGAAAAACGGAAGAAATCTCAAGAAATTATGATCTAAAGTATCAATTAATTATCCATTTTAGCCCTCGTTTCGGTATTATAGGCTTAATTGGAACTTTTTTTTAATAAAACATTTTTTTTCATGGGCAAAATTTCAGATACCCTTATGATATGAATTTCAATGACTGTTGCCAATCGGAGATGTTTGATTCTCAATCCAAAAAAGTTGATGTTTTCTCGATTCAACAAAAGGGAGTCTGTGGTCCAGCGGGTGGTCAAGTAGTAGTATCGGAGGCGGGAAATCCTCACTCGTACGTTCTTGTTTAGGAAATTTCTAAATTTTTTTGTCTTAAAAATTTTTTCGTAATTTTCTTGTTGTTAAAAATGCTGGCCCCTTATTGGTTATTGAACATGTCGTAAAATGGCGACTAGAAATGGCTCTTCAATCAAATCGTTCAATGTTCGAGATGCTTGTGTAAATTTTTTTTCTCACTTTTTAACAAGTCGATTCGGCGCCGGGTTCTCTGTAAGGGTTAAATTTTGACACTCAATCCATCAAACTTTTACAAATTTTTATTTTGCGAATTTTCGATAAAAGCAAGATTGTTTATGTTCTGATGAGAAACATGGCGAAAACATTTTTTGTCTAAATATTTTTATGTCAAAATTTTAATTTTCGTCAAAATTTCGTTTTTCGTCAAAATGATATTAAAAAAATTCTCTTATTTTGTCAAATTACTTTTTCTTCAAGTTTTTGAAATTTCATTTTAATTCTTGAAAATATTCTGAAATTTTTTATTTGAAGCATACCGAATTTTCACTTAAAAATATTCCAACAAAAAAAAAATCTGACGAAAAATATTCTGATGAAAAAATGTTATCCCTGTAAATGACTACCAGTTTTTATATATATCCGACCATTTCTAAACAGAGGTCTGTTGACTCACTTTTGAAGTCATCATTTATTTGCACAAAAAAAGACATACGTCTAGTAGACATACCCATAATGAGCACTACCCGGCCCAATTGGCAGTATTTTTTGTATCATAATTGTAAACATATCCTCCTCTACAACAATCAACAAACGGAAATTTCGGAAGAAATGGAAGAATGATTTGCCAAAATGACGCCAGATGAAAAATGTAAATAATTCTTGTGTCTTAATAACTGTATTTATTCGATTTTAACGCGTTTTTTTATGTTGAAAAAAAAATTAAACGATTTTTTCGATATAGTAAACTCGAATTCATAAGGAACATTTTGACATAAAGATTAATTTTCTGTACAGTTAAAAATAAAAATCATTGATTTATCTTAAAAATATATTTTTGAAATTGCAGGAAAACATATTATAATTGCTTTTCAGATAAAAGTCATATAAAGTGGGCGAGACAAATGGGCAACACTTTTTCGCAGATTTGATTTTTTTCAGACCTATGAGACCAATGGGCAACACTTTGAAATTATTGTTAATTTTCTATGGCAATTTTTTTCGTTTTACCCATAATTTTGATAAATTTATAATAAATTAATATATATTTGTGAAATATAATTGTTAAATTTTATAATCCAGAACAAACTATCGAGAAACTGTGTTTAAGTTTTCAGAAAATACATGTATCGAATTAAAAAAATCGGACTAGTGAGACCAATGGGCNATGGGCAACACTTTTTCGAAAAGCTCGTGTGTTGCCCATTGGTCTCACCTACTGTACTCAACGTTAAACAGAAATTTATTGTCAATTTAAATATTTTCAAAATTTGTTATTAAAAACATTGATATCCAGTTTGAAAAGCGTGAGTCATTAATATTTTTTTAATAATTTACCTTAGACTATTTTTCAAATTTCTAAGAAGTTTTATGATTCATAACCACACTAAAATCGGATAAATTTACAATTATTTTTTCGCTCAAAATGCTCAGAAACGAGTATTTTTCTATTGACAGCGAGCATAATCTAAAGAATCTTGCTTAAAATTCCTAAAACTTTTTTGAGGTTTATTTCTTTACTTTTCGAAGATCACACCTGGTTGATATTCTATTTTCATGTAATTTTACGAATAATTTCTTAATTTTAGTTAAATCCGACCTCAAAAATGTTCAATGGTTGATTAAAACATGTTTTATGCCACCGAAACATCTTAACCGTATTCGTGAGAAAAGCCTGTTTTCCCCTTAACAAACCTGATGATTATAAAGTTGTTAATCAATTACAGGTAAGTTTTGGGAAATCTGCATTTTGAGCAACATGCTCATAGCTTATGCAGCATAGGTAGGGTTCAGGCCAGGAAAACCAGACGCCAAAGTTAAACTGATATCAACCTGATTCAGGTTACCTGATATGAAAAATCACCTCTAGTTTAATATTCCAAGTAACAAAAAAAATGAAAAGTAATCGAAAATTTTTTTTGAAAACGACAAAATGTGCAATATTTTGAATCTGGTTTTTAAACTTAAAAATCCCTTCAAATTTTCTCAAAAAATTTTTTATTATAAATTATAACTTATAATGTAGAATTAAAAAACTAATAAAATTTTTGAACGAAAAAGTCACGGGAGGTTTGTCCCATTATGGAAACGGGAGCATTTTGGAAAATTTGATGAAAGCTGATCGATCAATTTGAGGGCGTAGATTTCCCAAAAATTATCCAAATTTTTTTGTACATGCTCCATTCTGATTGGTCAAAAATGAACCAATCAGCATCGAAGATTTAACGTTACCAAAATGTTTGCCGTAATTCACTGATTTTAGTCATCAAACTTATTTGTCCAAAATATAGAAGTAACAATTCTACAGCGCAATATGTGAAATTGTTCACAATAACAGACTGAAAATTGATATAAGATGCGACAGATCAAATCAGCCAATCACGAGCGAGTACAACGACAAAGCAAATAAATCGACAGCCATAAGTGCCAAAACCCAATTTTAAATACGGGTTTCGGATGTAAAATTAAATTTGAAGCATTCTGACATTTAAATTCTTGATCTTGAAGTGAGGCGTTAAAAAGCTATGGTGAAATATTATCTCAAAAAATAAAAAGGATATACATACATAGATTTTGAAAATCAGTGAAATTTGAGTGTAAAAAAACAATTTTCACAAAACTCAAGCGGCTAAAAATCTAATTTTTAAATGTTCAACCAGCGACCTTTCAACATCAAGAATGCTTTGAGTTTGAAAAAAGAATGAAAATTGAGGGAGGAGATAGACTTTTAAATTTTAAAAATGATCAATTTTCAAGCGCCATTTACGGTTTATCCGGAAATCATATCCTGTAACAAGATATGATTTCAGGATTCCTGTTCAGAGGGATTTAACACAAAAAATGTGAGAATGTACTAGACTGCGAAATAACCGTCCCTGATTGAACGACAGGCGGCTTCTACTAGTATACTCAACCATCGCTTGAAATCTCTATTCTACACCACATTGGTATGTCTCTCTCCCGATTTTATGTTCACTCACTCTGAAGTTCAGAGTCTGAACAGGATAAATGTTAATCTTTCGATACATTTATCAGTTTTTGTTTTCGATATTTTCTCATTTTATTCTTAAAATAATCAAAAAAACAAGTTATCGCAAGTGGAAATAATATCTTACGGCGCAACATTAAGGGCCTCGGTGCTATTTGACAGATTTGCACTTTTTTCATTTTTTTTCTCTTGATCGGAAACTTTTTGCCACTTCAAAATTTTGAAATAAAAACTTTTTCTAACGAAGCTTTACGAAGGTTGCTACTTTTAAGCTTACTTCGTATAATATGTTTTCTTTCAGATCGATTATTTTCACTTTATAAATCTAAAATCTGTCTAAATAAAGGTAATTTTTTTTTATTGATACCGTTAACACCGACCCATCCACCGTTAAAAATTTAATTAATATGTTTTTATACGATTTCTACGTCAAAATCTAAAATTTTGAAAAAAAGACGAAAAAAAAACAAAATTTTGGCATTTCGAAAAGTGTTGAGAAGAGTTGAAAGAAAGAAATTAAAAACATTGGATGAGTTGGTTTACCAATTTTGCAAGTTTCGGTGTAATAAACATTTTTTAATTATGAATTAAATAGGGCTTAAAAGGATTTCTTGCAAACCGTATTTTCGTTTAAAAAATTATGAGTCAGAGTATAAACAAGACCGAAGAAACAAAACGAGGACATACTTTATAGACATAAAAGGTCGCATTCTCCATATTTTTAGCCGGTGATTTGAAGAAAAAGTTTAAAAAATTTTGGACAAGAAATGAGGAATATTTTCAAAATATTTTCAAATAGTTTCGACCGAAAATCACAAAAACATGTCATATGATTTTTCACATAGGCTATGTGACATAGCATATACAAAATATGTGGTCACCTAAGCGAAAAGTTATAGTGGCCATTTTGAAAAGTGTTTTTCGTTGATTTGAAACAATTAATGAAAAAAAATTTGAACAACAAATAAGGAATTTTTTTATAATGTTCGGATCTTTTTCAAAAATTTTTCATAATTTGTCGAATTCGAAAAGTTTAATTCGAACTCAAACTTTTTTTAAAAAGCAATAATTCGAAAATTCTGTAGTTACAAAAGTTGCCTGGATTATGAAACATTACTTTGATGGTATATTTAGAAAAATATATAAACCCAGCAAAAAGTTTAACATCAAGATCACATATCCGTTTCTGTCAAAATGCACCGAGGCCCTTAACGAATTTGGCCGTTTTTGAAAATTTCAAACGTCAAAAACAGACATTTCTTAATAAAAACATAAAGCAAAATATATATTTGTTATCAGCAAAAAATAAGGATTTATAAAATGTTGCTAAATGATCGATTCTGATCGGTTCGAATTTCGACCAATGAGAATCTCAATGTTGGACCATTTTTATTTTTCTCATTTTATTCTTGAAAGAAGCAGAAAAAAAAATTAACACGAATGGAAATAATATTTGAGACGCTAGAGCGAAAATAAGGTTTAAATATTAGATTTGGCCACCTTGCGGTCAAAATTTAAATTTTCCATCATGAAGTTTTTAGTTCGTTATCAATTTTCTAACCTGGAGAGCTTAGTTCCGACATTCTAGCATATAAAAAAAGAGCTGGATCTGACTGCGGACACACTAGGGCCTAGTGACTAGGCTACTCTATTTGCTCAGGTGTTTCGCTTGTCCAAATTCTAAGTATTTACTTTTTATACAAAACAGAAACTATTACTACTTAGAGGCACAGAGCCTATTAATAGGAAACTGTCAAAAAATGATATTAAAACTCATCGAAGGAACTTCTATTTACAGTAGATTTTTTTGTTAATTTTTATGCGGTTCCGAAAATATTGCTCAAATTTTTTTGATATTCCAAGTTCTTATGTTAACTCTCAGCGTTGCTTTCTGGTCACGCGTTACCAGCAGCCCTTTTATCGCAATTTTATACGAAAAAATACTTGTTGATGATTAAATTTCTAATACCGAAAATGGTGCCCACTATAATAATCTTGAAAATATTTTTAAGGCTATTTCACTTGTTATTAACCTAATTATGCATAACAAATCCTCGAATTGGCTAAAACCCAATAATATTATTAACACTGGCGCGTGTGTTTTTATGATTCAACTCGCTAGATGTAGTCATTTCACGTGCATTCCAAATGGACGAAAATGTGAAAAAAGGCATTTTTTTCCAGAAGAAGACATAGAGAAGATTTTGAAAATTATCCTCTTAAATGCTCGCCCGCAAGAAAGTTGGTGTCGCAAACCAATTTCAAAATATGAAACCTCATAAAAATGATCTTGAATTATTTTTGCGTTAATTCAAATACTTTTTAGAATTTTAGAATAAAAGTGAAATAAATTATTAGATTATTTAAAATAATTTATTTTTCAATAAACTTGGTTTGGAATTCCTTAGAACATTGCATTTGCTACACGTCACTAGAGCACGTCTATCATGTAGGGCGAAAAAAATTAAAAAGAATCGATTTTTTTGAACAAGAAATTGATATTTTACTTGAAGGGGTCGGTGCATTTTAAAAGATTTGCACTTTTTCATTGTTTCTTCTCTTGATGGAAAACTTTTTGGCACTTCAACATTTTTGGATAAAAACTATTTTACTTTATAAATCCTATTTTTTAAATACACTCAAAAAACGCGCGTTTGCTATAGAAGGTATCTAAATTATTTTTTTATTAATTAGAAGCCGTACAACACGGTCTCGACCACCAGTTGTAATTTAATTAATTTTTTTTATACGATTTTTACGTGAATATCGAAAATTAAAATTTTTGAAAAAAACGAAAAAATCCGAAATTTAAGCACATCGAAAAAAAGTTTAATGAAATAAATTTTACCTGGTTGATGGGTCGGCTTATCAATTTGGCAAGTTTCGGTGAAAGATAAATTTTTCAATTCTGGATAAAAAGGGCTTCGATTGATTTCTCTCAAACCGTAGTTTCATTGCAAAAATTATGATTCAGAGTATAAACAAGAGCAAAGAAACAGAACGAAGAAATATTTGAATAAAATAAAAGGTGACATCTTCGATATTTTTAGCTGATGATTCCAGAAAAATAAGTTTGTAAATGTTTCAACAAGAAATGAGAAAAAATTTTGAAATATTTCTAATTATTTTTTACCAAAAATCACAAAACCATGTCATATGATTTTTCAAATAGCATGTAAAAAATATGTGTTCACCTACGCGAAAAGTTAAAGTGGCCATTTTGAAGAGTGTTTTACGTTGATTTGAAACAAATATTTGTATATTACTGTACGTAAATGTTTGAAAAAAAACTACTTCGATTCTGATTTCCGATTATTTTTGACAGACCAAGGAAGAAAATACAGTATCAATTATCAATCAGAAAGTGAAACAAAATTACTAAGAAAAATTTATTTAACATCCGTTATAGATTTCAATGAGCATTTCTTCATTCTTGATATTATCAAGTTGGTTCGATATGGTTCGATACGTATCGACTTTTCCGATATGATTCGATTGGATCGGATCGACTGACCCCTTAATTTTTATCATATTGGATCGGATCGACTGCCCCTAAATTTTAATCATATCGGGTCGGATCGACTGCCCCTAAATTTTAATCATATTGGATCGGAAAAAACGATACGATCCAATCCGATCCAATAATTCCAATACGAATCGTATTATACAATCCAATCCAGTTTTGCCGATCCCTGTTCAGGACGTTTGGTAAAATTGTATCAAATTGAAATTTTTGTCAGGACGTTTAAGAAACTGTCAAGACGTTTGTTGTCAGGACGTTTGAGTATGTGGTGTATGTGATCCATATCCCTTTATGACCTTTTGATAAATCTAATAGATGTGGGTTGAGGGAGCCAATCTTAACACTCCTAAGACCCCTTCTAGCCACTCATGAGCCGCTTTCTCTTCTTTTCAGCCTACATCTATTAGATTAATCAAAAGGTCATAAAGGGATATATAAATTGTTGTATGTGCTCACTCAGATTCATTATATTTCATTATAAGTGTTTTTCTATTAAAATTGTTTCCGAATGTTACCTCGCTATACTAAATTATTAATCGTTAAATCTAATCACTGCCATTCGTAACCAAATTAACCTAATCAAATCTCAAGTGCTTCAATATATATTTGTACAATTCTAGAATTCTTTGAAGGTCAAGTTGGATTTATAATTGACCTTTTGGGACCTTTTAATTTGATCAAACTTAGTGGAACCGGGCTGCAGTGCGGAAATGCCGGTCACTATCGATTAACGAAAATTGTACTTTATTTAAACCTTCCAAATATAATTCTTTATTAAGAATTATGAATTTTGTAAATTATATTTTATATTTCGAAAAATTGTTGAATAAAAAACATAAAATGAAATTTCGAAGACTTTATTCTGCAGAAACATGCTTTATTATTTTCAGATTTAAAAATAATGCAAAACAGTGAAGTTTGGGGAAATAAGCATAGTCAGTAACCATTGGTCACCTGGATTTGTACAGTCAGGCTTGAAAAACATGAGACTTGGGTTCCAAAAATATTAGACTAGCAGCAAACGAATGCAACCACCGGACTCAACTTAATAGTAAATTCCTTTTATACGATTTTTACGCCGAAAGCGAAGTATTAGAATTAAACAAAAAAATCGAGAAAAACTAAAATTTTAGCACATACTTAAATATATTTGTTTTGAGAATGAATTAAATTATTTGAATTCAGTGGTTGCGCCGGCTAAACAATTTGGAAAATTTTGTAAGAATCAAATTTTTTTGATTTTTGGTTAGTGAGTTCATTAAGGGTATACCGTATACTGTATACGGTAAACCGTTACACTATACGTAGGCAACAGAAATAATATGATTTTTCAAAGAGCGTCCAAACTTGAGAAAAATTTGTGGTTCACGTTTCAAGACCATTACAAGTCACAGTTATTTTTCCTTATGTTCAAAAAATTTAATGAAAAGATAAAAATAATAATTTTCTGAAAAATTACTCAAGCAAGTATACGCATCAAAAACCAACCGTCCTGACAAAATATCGAACGTCCTGATATGATATCAGTGATACAGAGGGTGCGGCGTATAGTTGGAAAGTTTTTCGCCAAAAAACTCCAACTATACGCGTAATTCCAACTATACGCGTAATTTCCAACTAAACGCGTAC
>SCLH01000164.1:17861-80402 GCA_004367855.1 Oikopleura vanhoeffeni
GGTTTTATATTTTTTATTTAATTTTTGTTGAAAAATGAGCCCCAAATTGGCCGAAGGCCGATAAAAGGGGTTTTATATTTTTTATTTAATTTTTGTTGAAAAATGAGCCCCAAATTGGCCGAAGGCCGATAAAAGGGGATTTTATGTTTTTTATTTAAATTTGTCCATAAATGAGCTCAAAATCGGCCGTATGCCGATAAAAATTGTTTTATATTTTTCATTTAATTTGTGTTGAAAATAAGCCCCAAATCGGCGGATAGAAGGGGATTTCATGGTTTTTATTTAAATTTGTTTAAAAATGAGCCAACAATCGGCCAGAGGCCGATAGCAGGAGATTTGATGTTTTCAATTAAATTTTTTTTCAAAATGAGACCAAAATCGGCCAAAGGCCGATAAAATATGATTTTATGTGTTTTATTTAACTTTGTTGAAAAATGAGCCCGAAATCGGCCGAAGGCCGAAAGAAAGAGAATTTATGTTTTTAATATAAATTTTTTGAAAAAGAGCCTCAAATCGGCCGAAGATATAATTTATGGGAAAATATGGTAGAAATATTGTTGCTCTTTTTCGGCCGATTTTGGGCTTATTCTGTAACAAATTTTAATGAAAGACATAAAATCCCCTTTTATCCGCCTTCGGCCGATTTGGGGCTCATTTTTTAACAAATTTTAATTAAAAACGTGAAATCTCCTTCAATGCGCCTTCGGCCGATTTTGGGCACATTTTTATACAAATTCATATAAAAGACATGAAATCCCTTTTATCGGCCTTCGGCCGATTTTGAGCTCATTTTTAAACAAGTTTAAATGAAAAACATATAATCCCTTTTCATCCGCCTTCGGCCGATTTTGAGCTCATTTTAACGAATCTAAATGAAAAACATAAAACCCTCTTTTATCGGCTTTCGGCCGATTTTGAGCTCATCTTTTGGCAAATTTAAATGAAAAACATAAAACCCCTTTTATCGGCCTTCAGCCGATTTGGGGCTCATTTTTTACAAATTTAAATAAAAAAACATAAAATCCCCTCTTATCGGCCTTCGGCCGATTTTGGGCTCATTTTCCAACAAATTAAAATGAAAAACACAAAACCCCTTTTTTCGGCCTCCGGCCTATTTGGGGCTCATTTTAACAAATTTAAATGAAATACACAAAACCCCTTTTATCGGCCTCCGGCCGATTTGGGGCTCATTTTTTACAAATTTTAATGAAAAACATAAAATCCCCTTCTATCGGCCTTCGGCCGATTATGGGCTCATTTTTAAACAAATTTAAATGAAAAACACAATACCCATTTTATCGGTCTCCGGCCGATTTGGGGCTTATTTTTCAGCAAATTTAAAGGAAAGACATAAAACCCCTTTTATCGGCCTCCGGCCGATTTGGGGCTCATTTTTTACAAATTTAAATAAAAAAACATAATATCCCTTTTTATCGGCCTTCGGCCGATTTTGGGCTCATTTTTTAACAAATTAAAATGAAAAACACAAAACCCCTTTTTTCGGCCTCCGGCCTATTTTGGGCACATTTTAACAAATTTAAATGAAATACACAAAACCCCTTTTATCGGCCTCCGGCCGATTTTGGGCTCATTTTTTAACAAATTTAAATGAAAAACACAAAACCGTTTTTTTTGGCCTCCAGCCGATTTTGGGCTCATTTTTTAACAAATTTAAATGAAAAACACAAAACCCCTTTTTTCGGCCTCCGGCCGATTTAGGGCTCATTTTTAACAAATTTAAATAAAAAAACATAAAATCCTTATTTCTATCGTCTGACATAATCGTGTCATATCACAGAATAATAAATTAATAAATAATGAAAAACTGAAGTTTTTACAAGCAATCTTTGATTGTAATTTAAATTTGCGATTTAAGTTTTTTAAATATCAGGAATCCTGATTCAGGATAAATTATGCTATTGCCTATTTTGATGCTATTTTGCTGCTAATTCTTTGGGATGTAACGCGAGGCCCTTGAATTTTATCGATTAAATTTTGCCATGCAGGGCTACGACGATATTATTGATATTAGCCAGTTTGTAGAACTACCTTTTAGCTTGCGTGAAAAATGTGCCATAACTTTTTTGTATGCATACACTCCCAGATACATAAGCGAGACAAGGAGACATAAACCAAAACGGAAAAACTATTTATTCCTAGGTTTTGATTCTAAATGAACTGAAACTTTGATATAACCTGTATAATTAGTAGGTCAAACTTCTGGGGTTGGGGGTAAAATGCCTTTTTTTTAATTTTGAAGGCCGAAAAAGACGTTAAATTTTAGTTAAGACAAATTTTAGTTTCAGACATTCCACTCCCAACTCTTTAGTTTTCATTTAACTTGAATAATTTTCAAAAAACGGTATTTCCTGCCTTCAAAATAAAAATTTTAGACATTTCAGTCTTTAGACATTTTAGTTTTTACACATTATGCCCCGAACTCAAACTTCTGTAGGAAAAAGTTTGTCATTAAGTGCTATTTTTTCTCTAGAATATGCAATAACCACCGTTTTTGGACATTCGTCGTCGGAAAATCTATATCCTCATAGGTTATACTTTGAAATCTGGTCAAATTTTAGAAAAAACTACCACTGAACAAATAGAAACTTCTGTAGGTAATGTTTGTTTTAAAATTCAATCTCATCCTAAAAATTCACGCGTCAAAGTGATATTTTGAAGTTTTGATATTTAAATTCAAACAAACGGTATTTTTTCAAATTAATTTTGAAAAAATAGTTAGAAAAAACGTTGAAATTTCGGAATTTTTTTCGGTTATTCGATTGGTAGTGCATTGTTTAACCACCCACAATCAACTTGAAGCATTTATAATGCCGCTGAGACCTTATAAAACCAGCGACCAGTAACCCCTTAAACCCGGAACTTTTATTTAAATGTATTCTTGACAATTAATTCACTTACAGTATGTAATTTTTTTTTAGTGTCGAACAGAATCTCAAGTGTCGGGAGAATTCTCCCTAAATTATAGACGATTCTCCCGGATAATTTGAGATTTGTTCGGACAATAAAAAAAAGTACTGTAATTTAAACTGCCCTTGGATTGAGCTTTTAATTTACGCTTAAATTTAAAAAGCTAACCCCAATTTTGTGTCAGTCAGAAATGTTTTTTTTTAATTTGATGTTTGGATAGATTTTAATTCTGTTGGAGAAACTTTTATAATTTTAAGCCGTAATTTAGCGGTAAATAAAAAATTGAAGAACGATATTTTGAAAAAAACAAATTAAAACAGTCATCTTGCAGGAAATTAATCTCGGATTAAAATTTCGGTTTAAATTTGTTTCACTGGTTTTTCATGTTTACTGTTCAAAATTTTTTGTTACAAAAGATTTTGATAACCATTTTGGTGAAGGTTAAATTATAATCGGGAATAAGGTTTCTTGCGTAAAGTGAAGAATTTTCAAGGTCGGAAATTGCGTATTGAGTCGGCTTGAACTTTAACTGAATTGAATAATGAGAATTTGAGAGACAAATGGTATTTAAAATGTCAATTCTATGAGGAAAGATCTTAATCTTGCTCCATAAGCTCCGATTTCGATATTTGTGAGCCAAGTTTTGTCGTGAAATTTGTTGTAATTAAAAAAAAACGTTTTTCGCTGATGACAAGCTAAGAAATCAAACATACTAATAAGCTATTAATAGGCTTAAGAATTAAGAATATCAATTCAAAATTTTATTTACGGACCATTCAAAAGTTAATTTAATTTTGATTTGAGGGGGTACTTCTCATGAAAAAAGACCATTTTGTCTTATTTGAGTTAGAAAATCATAAAGACTACACATTGTAGAACCCATTAGTTGAATACAATGTGATATGTGTACAAAAATCTCACATTCTGAAATATAGTTAAAAGTCACTGATTGCTTGACCAATCAAGAACGAGCTTCAAAATATAATGATAATTTGTCGTAAAAAACCTACTCTTTTGTGTGTTTTGAAGATAGGAAAATTATGTTCCGATTTTATAAACCACAAAATTTCTACGCAGGTTTGTTAATATCGGTTCCAAAAAATGCGAAATAACTTCGCTCCAGAATAGCCAAAAAACGCTTTTTTGAGCTGATTTTTAGGGTTTCACGCAAAAGCGATTTATAAAAAACCGAGAAAAAAATTCGGTCAAAACTAGTCTCTACTGATCTGCACGGCCTTTCCAGCTGCAGATTCATAAAGGTTTCGAATGTGTAACTTTTAAATGAAAGGAACTTTTTAAGGAAGTACATTTTGATTGATATCCCTAAAATAGGGTCAAAATATTGTTTTTTGGTTCTACTGAAGCCAAATCCGAGAATTGTTCTAAAAACGCTTTAATATGATCTGCTTACGTTCTGCCCGGTTAATTTAAGTCATGAATCATTGTTGTTCCTTGAAAACTCAGGGAGAAGATACATTTTGAAAAAATAATTCCGTCAGTTTTGTAAGCACGTTTCTGATTGGACGAGCCATCTGTCACACTCAAATGTTTCTGAAAATGCAAGATTTTTGTTCAAATATATTAAAAAGAGGTCATATGTGGTCGAACAATTTATACTGCTCTGGCAATTGGCCAATGAAAACCCCGATTTTCACTAAATTCTTGAGGACCAACCCCTCAAGGATTTCATGCGTTAATTTATGTGTTTGTATGAATATTCACCCATGGTCCATGCTATGGTTAATAAAAACGTCATCAACTTAAATTTTTGCAGTTATTTTTCTCACTTGATTTTTTTCGGCAACAATGCCTCAAGTGAGTTTTGTCGACTGTGGCCCTCAAAAATGGACAAGGTATTTTTTGGCGTGTAAACGCTGTATGTTGGGTCAATGCGATCACAGTGTACAGTAATACCTTCAAATAAAAAAATGTAATAAATTGAATTTTTCATCAAATTATTACAAAAAGTGCTCTATTTTTGACTAAGCTATACTCAAAACTGGCGCACGGATCGATAAGTGCCTCAACCATACGGTATGCTTTTACATTCTCAAATAAGTCACCACATTCTGTTACACTCCCAGTTAAGTAATTTAACATACTGTTTTTGTTAAAATAATTTTTTCGCAAGATGTATAAATGATTTCTCACAAGTTCTGGCTCTAACCTAACTGAATGTTCACCAAAATCTTTTTCAATAAAGTTTTATAATTATCGAAAAAAATCAGCAAGTGTACTACGGGAAATCTTTTGATGGTGGTTTTGAAGCGCTTTCAGATGTATAAATTCTTTAGATGATATCTTTAATAGATACAATTTGTATTTTACAATTAAAACATTTTGCCGGACAAAATTAAAGATAATAGTTTTAAGATCAAGTTTGATTTAAAATATACAGTGGTTGACCACTTAAAGCCCCCTACAGCTTTTGCCAAAAAGGGGGGTTTCAACTGGTCAGGGAGGGTATAAGTGGTCACAAGACAGGGGTTTTTGTATTTTTTCGAGCACCAGTTGAGACTTTTTTTGTGTAATTTTGATTTTTTTCAAATATTTTGAAAGGTTTTTCTGGTTTTTGCATTTTTGACCACCAGTAACCTCCAGTGGGAGAACCTATTGTCAGATGACCGTGAGACCACCACCAATCATATTTTTTGAGCAAGTTTAGTATTATATCAAATTTTCAGTCAACTTTTTTTGCGGACACTTCCCCATTAAGAAAGCATTTTGTATTGAGAGACTACTACATGAGAAAATGAATACGGCTATTTTGTGAATAAAGTTTATATATTCGCACTGGTATTAATTGGTAGTTTTTGGTTCAATCAATGCACTGTTAAAAGTCCGCAATCTTAAAATTTCAAGTGTACATCTCCTTTCATTTTTATAATGAAAATCATATTACTGGCAAGCCACCAAACCCTGGGTTTATAGCACTTTACTACCGTTTTGGTCGATATTAGCGATTATAGGTAGATTATCATAATTAACAATTTTCTTATCCAAACTGGATGAATATCAATCGTTCACGGATAAGTTTGACCGACTCAAATTCCAAAAAAAACGGACTCAACAGATTATCAAAGATTATTCTCCCGTCAAAGCGCTGCCAATCTGTTCAATATGGAGGCTTTAAGAGGGTAACATGATGACGACTGTTATTTTCTAGGGTATGGAGACTCATTACTCCACATTTTATTTTCTTGACATTTGAGTCTATAATTAGTCACCATTAATTAAATCATGTCAACTTTGTTGCGGTTAAAATCTAAGTTTTTTCGATTGTCTACCATGTGATTGAGGGAAAATGGTGGATGGTAATATTAATTGAATTATTAGTCATTTTAAGCAAAAAAGAGAGAAATTGTCCACTAAAGAGCACTCGCTTGATCTCAAGTAACTCAGCTGCTTTAAAAAATATATTTTCTTGGCCTGGTCGTTGCAAAAAATATTAAAATCGGGGTTTTCAATGGCCAATTGTCGCAAAATTAAAAATTTTTGGACCAAATATTACCTTTCTCGGATATATTTGAACAAAAATCTCGCATCCTAAAAAAACGAAAGTGACGGATGGCTCGTCCAATCAAAAATGTGCTTACAAAACTGACAGCATTATTTTTTCAAAATGTATCTTCTCCCTTAGTTTTTAAGGTACAACAATGATTTATGATTTAAATTAACCGGACAAAACGTAGGCAGGTCATCTCGGAGCGTTTTAGACAAATTCTTTGATTAGGCTTCAGAATCACCAAAAAACAATATTTTGACTCTATTTTAGGGGCCTCAATCAAAATGTATCTTCTCCCTGGATGTATAAGCTACACATTCGAAACCTACATTTATGTGCAGTTGAAGAGTCAGGATCAGTAAGGAAAGTTTTGTTCAAATTTCTTTNAAATTTCAACTTATTTTATACGAAGTATTTTTAAAGCTATCAAAAAGTCCTTCCTGACCATGTATAAAAATAAAACGAGTATCAAAATGCTTGTAATTGTCAATATCTTCATAAAAAAAATATGAAATTAAGGAAAAAACTTTCATGTACCTCATTTAGCGACGACCGCCCCTTAACTCGAGGAAGTGTCACCAAAGATAATCGAAGACGCTAATTGGTTGATAAAATATCATGAAGTAATCATGTTTTTCACACGAATTCCTCTTTTTTATCTGCTGGCCACGTATGAGCGAATTTATTATTCAAAATGTTGAAATTTGGCTTGCATTTGAAATAAATCAAGTTCAATACTTATCATACAGTGTATAAGTTTTTTGATATTAAATCTCCTCGACAATGTGTTCGGAATTTACAAGAAGAGGTAAAAACGTTTATACATGTACATACCGCGTGAGTTTGAAGTGGGGTTGTAACTTGAGACGATTATTTATTAAAGAATTTAAAATCTGGCCTCAAATCACCTCAAGTATCGACAATTCACTGTTTCTTTGCACAACTTGAAAACACAAGCGGCACACGTTGTACATGTAATATACATACACGTTGTTCATAAATGTGAATAAAACATCATAATTATAATTTTGCAGAGTAATTAAAACTATTCGTTAAAAATTCAAATTTTTCAGATGAAAATTATTTTGTTATAATAAAATCAAATATATTTCAAAAAATTATGTTGATCACAGTCATTTGTTTCGATTTAAATTTTTAAAGCAAAATTTTCCTTCAATTTTTTTTTGCATGGCCAATTGTTGTAAAATTTCAAACAGCCAACACAAGTGGTGGAAAACTAAACTTTGTTCTAATTCATTAAAATTACATTTCATGCGCTTAGCAAAAATAAATTCATTCTTAAAATATCATCACAATTAAAAATAATAATAAATATTAGGTTGATAACAATCTTATTCAAAATATTCCAGATTGTTCAAAAATATTGATTTTAATCTTACTTTTTAATTTAATTAAAACTGAAAAATAAGTTTTGGACTTCCGTTGGCATCGATCCAAAAATCAAGTAAGGGTGACTAAGCAGCTTAAAACGACTGTCAACTATAGGACACATGCCTCTTGTTCCGGTCGATCAGTCCTTATTTGACGCTAAATATTCTCAATTCCCTTTCCGTTAAAAGGACATAAATAATTTAAATTTTTGATAGGCGTCCCAAATTTGTACTTAAAATAAAGTTGACGTCCCATTGAAAAGTTAATGATAAAAAATTAGGAGTATTCTTTGAAAACTTTCTATGAAGCAAAAAGATTTAAACATTAAACATAAAACAAAAATTTTGAAAAAAAAATTTATGAGGTCAGCACACTTTATTTTTTTGTAGAATGACATCAAATTACTCAAAAAATAGCAAAATTCATGACAAAAAATGCTAGTTAAAGTTTTGACCACGTGATAGAAAATCCACGAGTCTGATTAGTTTAAATTTCGACCAATGAAAATCTTAATTTTTGTTTTCTTCATTAAGTGTCAAAATAATGTCGAAAATTTTTGAAAATTTCAGCCAATCAGCAATCAGCTGAAGTAAAATATATAAAATAAATGAATGTTCGAAATGCGCAAAAAAGCGTATTTGAAAAGTTTCTTTTTAAATTTCCACGATCTCGGACCTCTTTATAATGAAAATTAACTCATTGTCATTTCAAAGGTCTTAATCCCGATTTATACTTTAAGTGTTAATTTTTGCTTTGAAAATAAAAGACCCGCCACCTCATTAACGTGAAATTTTTATTGTTTAACAGATGAAAGTAACTTAAACTTAGTTCACAAAAAATACTTGCAAAACAAACATATTTTGACAATAGTCAAATATATAAAATGGAACAAAACTGTTTGTGTATAGTCAAGGTAAGCCTAAAGTTCTTTAATTTCTTTAGGCGGCTCAGTGATCGATGATGTACGCTAATTTCGTGGATAAATCTATTGTTTTTGATAAAAAAAAAGTGGAATATTTATTTAAGCACCGAGGAAAACCTATTAGTATTAGTGATTGAAATAAACGCCTCGAAGAATATCTGTGTTTGTATCTTGAATTTTGAATAGTTTTTGAATTTTCTAATCCAAATGATTTTTGAATCAGATAAACCCACCTGTCACCACAGATCGCGCAAAAGATATTCAAGGTCAAAAACTTTGAGTTATAAAGGATACAACTGTATTTTTAGCACTTTAAGAACAACCACAAATATTCACATTCAAATTTTTAAGCAACCAAACATCTTAAATTATATTGCCCAATTTTTAGTAAGAAAAAAATCGACTATATAGATTACAGACCCTCAGAGGACAGATCCTGAATATTTGAAAAAAAATGCGGAAGGGCATTTTATTGGTTGATTTGTTCCAAATCTGACCAATGAAATCAGGATCTGTCCTCTTAAATTAATTTTTCGAACATTTCTAAAATTTTTTAAGTGAGTTCCGGGTTCAAAAAAAACATAAAATTTTAAATGAGATGATCAAAAAAATTATTTTCTGGGACCTGTTTTTTGTATCACAAACTGAATGGTTAAATTTCTAATCTTATTCTTAAAAAATTTATTTAGCTCTAGAAAATTCTATATCAAAAAATATTGTCGATTTACTGTATAGCCGATTTACTATTTTACCCTAATTTTCATCTCAAAAATAACCAAAAAATCTTAAAGTTGAACTAAAATTTTTGCACAAAATACTAACAGCATGTTATGTTTTTGCTTGCGACTGGATGTTTAGAATGTGATTGATCATACGCTTGCTGATTGGTTCTAAACAGAGATAAAACAACATGATAATATTCCTGAAATATGTCCTGAAGTACTTTTAAAGACTTGTTCAGCCACTCATTTTAAGTATTTATCAGAATCGTCTTAATACTGTATGAGAGGGTTGAATAACTAACATGAGAACAATTGCCGAGCGTTTAAATAATTCACTTTTTTCGGTTTCGATTATCTGGACAAATTTCAAGAAGTTAAATATTAATGATTATCGGTTTATTTTTTGAAATAAATGCCAAATTAAACTCCACATTTTGGTTAAAAGCTGAAATTCATTATTATAAATATAAATCCGAATATCGAAATACCGCGGAAAAGTGTAAAAACACGCCATTTCCGGCGAGTTTTAACGTAGTTAATAGGACTATCGAAGCATTTTTTTATAAGTTTATGAAATCAGCTGCATTAGTCAATAATATGTACCCAGAGACACGCTCAAGAAATTTTAGCTTATATCGAAGATAGTGCCTAGAAGTTATTTTAAACTTGCGTCCGAACTATTGCATCGTTACTCACATATTTAAATGAGGAAATTACAAAAACAAGCTCAGAATAATGTCGAAATATAATCGTCAATATATATCAAATAATTATTTATCAATAAATATCAAATAATTATTTATCAATAAAAAAGAGAATTTTTAAGATTTAATTAGGATTTGAAAACATAAATAGACAAAAGATATTTAAAAAATGTTCAATAATCATCAGTTTATTCTTCAATTGCATTATGCCACGTAGTACAGTATGTAAAATTTTCTCCTGCGACAGCTCAGTGCTGACACCTTTGTACTTACTGTCTTTGCGGTAAGTGAGACTCCCGCCGAGCGCGTGCAGTGATTGGCCAGCGACAAGACACATTAAAAAAACTATCGTTCAAAACAAAACATTTTCATTGACAGGAGTCTCAATGACCACAAAAGAGAAGTTTATAATAATAAGGAACATAGTATGTACACGTACGAATGTATATATAGTACTGTATATGCCAAACGAATTTCTCTCCAACGAGGAAACCTGAAAATGTAAATTATTTAAATCCGTATAAAGATTTGGAGCACTTAACTATTCAACTTATAAAATCAGGGACTATTTTTATATCTGCAATCTCAACGGGTGAAATTAGAATAATTTATGCATTTTCCCGTATCGGAGCCGATTTCATGCTGACGAAAAAGTTTATTATTTCGAGGAATATAAATTTTTGTATCCTGGCATGTGGGCCGGAAATGTGAATTAAACAACCCTAGACAAAAATTCGCATAAAAACTTGGATTTATTTGGCGTTTCCGGCTGAAGTTATAAACGAAAAAGTTTATTAGAAAAATCAATTGTCCTGGAAGGATATATTTTTTCAGGCGGCAAGAGTTTACTCTGACATCGTTATACATAAGAATGCACTCAATTGTGAAAAAAATACATTAAAGCTAAGTAGTTGTCAACTCTACTTTTTTATACAATAATTTAATAGAAAGCTAAAACGAACTCAAGAATCGAACAAAATTATTCCTATTTTCATTCGTAATACGAATTTCGTATTTTTTCTGTTAAAATTATCAATTTCGACAAATTATAAATAACAATAGTATAATTTTAAAAAAACATTTCTTTCCTAAGAAAACTTCAACTAGTCACCCAGTGAATTTACAGTTAATTTTTTGTGATCGTCATGGATAAGTCTGACTAGTAATTGAATAGTCATTTTTACGAAAGTAAGTTCTCAACATAGCCGAATATATTATATATGTCAACATAAATTGGTATGTGTCAATTCACAAACAGTATCCTCCTTTCACACTATCCGGAATATTTGGGCCCTACAACTGAAAAACACACTGCGTTTACTATACAGAGCCCAAATATTTCGAATAGTGTGAAAGGGGGATATCCTTTTAGGAACGGAACTCCATCTCAAAAACGCTTACTATCTCTATAGCGCGTGTTCGAATCCCACTAATGTTGTCTTAGTGATTATATTGAATATGATTATAGGCAAGGGTCTTGATAATGAAACCGCTAAATTTTATCGGTGTGTAATCACTCAAGCAATCACTAAGACAATCACTTAGACAACATCAGTGGGATTCGAACACGCGCTGTAGAGATAGTACGCGTTTTTGAGATGGAGTTCCGTTCCGAAAAGGATATATAACAATTGTTAAATTTTGAAAAAAGGTTCCAGTTTTTTTATAAAGGGGAGGTTTTACAGGCCATAGATCATGGTTTTTCTGACACATCAAAACCCGAAATTTATATATATTTTTTAACGACGCTCGTTTATTAAATTCAAATAAGTCTCCTGCCTCTGAAAGTATAACGCGCGCTGATTGGCTCATCATTTTTTATTAGACTCGTCCTAAAACATATTAAAGGGATATAAGAACAAAAAATTATTAAGAATAATGAAAAAGAACGTTAACTTAATATATTCAACAATATATACCAGCAGTTTTGAAATATGTTCAATAAGAAGCAAGATATAAGAAAAATATCTCAAGATAATTGACCGCGAGCCAATGATTTTCCGTATGATCATTTGCGTGCAGTGACGAAAGCGTAAGCAAAAATTTCAAATACAGTATATGATATCGCAAAAACATTAAAGTTTTAAATTAATAATGAACATGATTTCTGCATTTTTTTTGCAGTCGAAGACTCTTAAAAATAAGGGTTACAAAATTTCAGCTTTCGACATTATTGTGTACATTCTCAGACAAATTTACTTTTGATTATTTGTAATAAATCAATAACCAGGTGAACCTTTAAAATTTATTTTTGACAGGAAGTATTTACACCCAAAAAATGCATGGGAGAAACAATTGAACCAAACTGATCAATATAAAGATGCCTGTCGTTTTTGTAAAAACTCCTGGCTTCATTTTTCTAAAACAAATTGTTTCATTGTTTGAATTTAATCCATCAATTATAATTAAACAAACAGTAAAATAGTTCTGTATGACAAAATTTAATTATTTTGCTCTATTTATGGCAACAAATCGATAGTTTTTATTTATTTAAAATGTGAGTTTAAAAATACTCTGAAAAGACGTTCAAACATCTGATAAAAATTAAATACACCAAATTTTGAAATATTTTTGAAATATTTGTAGTACAAACTTTGTACGAAACTTTTTTTTTAGCTCAGCAGTTAAAATATCTATAATGACATAAAAGTGGCTCATTTTAATCAATATAGTTAAAATTTATTTTGCTTAAAAACCCACTTTTCCTTGATCATACTATATATCCTTTTCCCAACCTAATTCCATCTTTAAAATGCTTACTATAGGCAAGGGTGCTTGATATTGGGACCGCCAAAATTGATTGGTGTGTAATCACTCAAGCAATCACTAAAACAATCACTTAGACAACATTAGTGAGATTGGAACACGCGCTATAGAGATAGTAAGCATTTTTAAGATGAAGGTTGGTGAAAGGATATGAGTCAAGTCGAGTGTCCTGGCAAAAACAAGCACCTACAATTACAGAGTTCTGATAAATATTAATTAATTTTCCCGAAGCTAGTGTGAAACGACAGATAATTAAACTTTAACGCTTTCAAGACTATGAAATGATATTTCAAAATGACTCATTAACGAGCTGGAACTCTTTAAATGGCAGGAACAAGTTTTTGCCGGGACACTCTATTTGACTCATTACAACAACAGAATATAAAGGTGTGCAGAGTCTTTTTTAGATCTGATATTTCCATTTTTTTAAATCAACTTATTTTAGTGTATAGAGTCTATACTATAGACCTTCCTGTTTGAATATAATATTTTTTTGCGTAATAAGTCCCAGAAAATCGGCAACCACTACCCCTTAAAGTGCATTTTGTGGGTTAAATTATTAAATGAGTACGATTTTTCTTATAATTACTCAATTTTTTGAGACTGTAAATTCTGCTTTCTTTATCATAAATTATGATTCATAATTTAAAAAAACATCGTTGTATGGGAACGATTGCATCCTGAAAAATAATCTTAGAATCTTTCCGGTTGAAATTAATAAGATATTTATAAAGAACATCGATATGAAAGAAAACTTGTTTTTTCTGTGAACGCACCCATTATAAAGTGCCAATTTAAAAAAACAAAATGCATCTCGGACACAGAAAAGAGCCCTTCCTTTGATGCCTAAAAATTTAGTAAGAGGGTCGCGGGCCCCTTTTTTGAAACAGAAAACGTCAAAAGTACCATGAAATGCACACGATTTATTTATTTAGATCGAGACTACAAACTCCGACGGGCGCATCTTGCCCTATCCTTATGCTGAGTACCGCAACGGATCACTTAAACAGGTCATAAATAAATAGGAAAAATATTTGCGGACTTTGATCGAGAGCAGGTTCGTTTGAGGGCAAGATTTCGAGGAAACCATGAATTAGGGTATAATTGATTGGCAAATAATTTCAAGAAAATTTGAAGAAATATTTTAATGTGGAGAGGCGAAAGTACCCGAAATGTTTGACGGCTATTTTGATCAATCTAATTTTTACGACTTCTGTGAAATTCACGAAAAATTTTGTGTATCACACTTTGATTTTCACGCAAAATCGTCTGTGTTTATTTTATATTTTAGAAATAATTACCTCCGCAGTCGTGAAAGCTTGGAAGTAAAATAAAAATAAAAATTTTCATTGTATTCAAATTCATAATTACATATGTACTTAGAAAAAAATAAAAACAATTTCAAATTAATAATCGGCTAAAAGTTAATAAATAATTTGTTCAAAAATTTTTTGAGTTTAATTGTTCAATATTGGTTCAAAAATTTGGATAAAGCTTTTATACAGTGGGATACCACAAATCGCTTTAGTTGCCAAAAAATTCCTCGGTTTTTCGGAAAACTCTTGTTGGGCAATTTTTGGTAATGTATACAAACTTTGTATAACAAAAACATTATATCTTTATTCGAGCTCAAAATATGAAAATTATTTGAATTGTATTTTAGTCAATTTTATTTAAAAAATGTTAGTAAGTCGGAATTTTGATGAATGTGGTCTTTCATTCACTTACAATATGTCCTTTTTTTCTTGCACTTTCTCAATTTGCGGTCATTGAGAGTCCCGCCAATAAAAATGTTTTGTTTTGAACAATGACTTGTTTTTAAAACAAAGTGTGATTTATTGTTGGCCAATCGCGCTTGAGGAGTCTTAATGACTGCAAATTGATTAATTGTGAGGGGAAAATGGACACACTGTTTTTTTATCAAGTGAGGTTAAATAATCTCGAAAAAAATTTAAAACAACGGGCAAATATTATCTTCTATTTAAAATTATTTTCAAGTTCGAATAATTATTTGGGGTAACAAACTCGAATAATTGCTGTCAAAATCCAAAATATTTTACGTCTTTTATTAAATGAGAAGCTAAGGCCGACTCAATCAGCTATGTCCTCTACAGTAGCGTAAACTAATAGACTGGTAGACTCAAGTTTAGTCACTCAACTAGAAACTTTAATTCGTGAAAACTTTGTTTTATTTTAATTAGTAGACTGTTGCTAATGAAAAAATATTAATTAGTTTGCTTGTGCAGTTGTATTTGAGATAATATCCTTCTTACGATTATTTTACACATAATAATTAGCAAAAAGTATTTTTAATTAGTGTTGTTGGGTAATTCATTCAGGTTTTCTTCGAAATTACAGGTTTAACCTCAAAAATAACCTTTGGATCCTACAAACTTGCCCTTGTAGAATATGATTTTTTGCCAACAAAATTCGACGATATTTGAACTTTCGACGATATGGAGACAGAAATAAAAGTGTCCATTCAAAAATGAAAAACGCGTGGGAGTTCAAAATGACGTCATAATTTCCTAATTTTTGTTCAATTTAGCATTGAATTTGCTGAATTGAACAAAAATTAGGAAATTATGTGCAAATATCCCAATAGACATTGCAAATAAATGTAAATTTTGACATTGTGGGTATAATTTCATAATGTTTTGCGAAAGATCGGGCGAAGGCGAAGCCCGCATCTTGGAGGAAAAATGTCAAAATTCACATTTATTCTCGCAATGTCGATTCGGACATCCCTCCTCATAATTTGAATTTTTTTACAATTTTTTAAAGAGTTTACAATGGGTTAAAATGAAGAAAAATACCAAAATTTATCGTACTACGTACACCACCAAACGCAATCAAATAAAAATTCAAAAAAGTAGATTTGGGAAATTTAATCTTGAAATATGAGAACGCCAATGCAATTTCGGCAATATGAGCAGTGGCAGGAATTAGCTGAAAATCGTGAAGTTGCGTAGGTTTTTTCGGCGATATTGGCAAATTCGGCGAAATTGGGCCGGCGATATGAGGCCTCCCCCTGTACTGTATGTCACATAAATTATATTTCTCCACATGACTCATGTGACATGAGTCATGTGACATGAGTCATGTGCCATGAACAAGAGAGTTAAATATGGATTACAGACCCTCAGAGGACAGATCCTGTCAGGATATATTCAGAAATATTCAGAATATTTGAAAATTGATCCCTTCCAAATCTGACCAATGAAATCGGCCTACTTTGCAATCCAGCGTTTTGATTGGGTGCTAGTATCCCGCGTTGTTTGTATCATTCAAATATTCAGGATCTGTCCTCTGAGGGTCTGTAATACATATCTCAAAAGTTTCGCAAAATTTTATGACTTCACAGAACAAAGAATGCTTTTTATTTACCGTTAGTTATGTTTCTCAAATTTAACTGCAAATCCGTTTATCATGACTACTCATTTTATATTTTCTTAGATCTTTCTAATTTTCAGGTGGCAAAAATCTAACGATTTTGACTCTCGGTACTTTTTATAGTTGTCAAGAATTTTTTTGGTTTCCGCTCTGAAATCGGAAGTAAAAGCTGTGTATTCGTCACAGTTGAAATCATTTGATATTTCCGTTATCCTGAAGGGTTGACAAAAGGGATCTCATCACATTTAATTGAAGGGCATTCGGAAATTGTAAAGCTAGCCATTTTAAATGGGGTTAAGGAGCTGGATTATTTTGAATACAAAACGAAAGTTATAAGTACAACAAAAATAATAACAATAGTAAGTCTAACTAAATTTTTTATTTTTTATTGACGACTTCCCGCTTTTCACAGTGGCGATTTTTTTTCAATCTGAAACATTTACAGTCATTCAGAATAACTCATTCTTTTGTAAAAACAAATTATGAAAATTTTAGGCCTTAGCTGATAACATCGTAAGCATTTTCAGCGCATTTTAATATCTATCCTCTCCTCTTCTCGAGGATTAAAAGAGCAAAAAGAGTGCATTCTGAAGAATAGGAAAGGAGAGGGGAGAGCAATAAAAGAGAGTTGACTCTCCTTTATTTTCATTAAATAAAAATGAAGTGTGAAAATTAATTGAAGAAAAATATCAAATTGCTCACATGGTATTTTACAGTCACGTGGTAAACTCAGACGCGTCGAAAACGCAGTCTAGAAAAAAATTTAACAATTCAAACAAAATGCGTTGTATCAAAAATCAAAGACGTTATATTTTTATTTTACTCATAGCAATCAACTTGATTGGATGCGTAGTATATCGTAGAAATTTGCCAAAAATGTCAGAAAATTTTAACTTTGGCGCCATCTCGTGAACATACACATGTACTTGATGAATAAGCGGTCTTAATGATTTAAGGTCACTTTGAGGTCACCCTAAAAATGATATATTCTGAAGTATGAGACCAAACTGGTGCATGATTTATATTTTATTCTAAAATAGTTGTCCAAAATTGAGAAATTTTCATCTATAGTCTATAAGCTAGCTAGATTTGCCAGTTAGATGCTCAATTAACATTTGTCGAGCAAAGTAGATGTACTTTTCGTTTAAAGTAATTTTTTTTAAAGCCTTAATATTTAGCAAACAGCCGAATCATGAATCCCACAAACAACCCTTGAATTTTGTTAGAATTGAAAGTTTTTCTAAATCAAATGTTTATACAGAAACTTTTCAACTCATTAATTATAAAGTTTTAGAGGTTACAAGCCAAAAACTCTACCTTTTCATGTCTCAACGTTTGAAAAATTATCAGTTCAAATGTGAATATTAAATTTCTTAAGTTTATTTCACAATAAATATCTAAAATGTTAGGCAGAATAAAAAAAAGGGGGCTATGATTGATCCAAAATTAAACAAGTAATGGAAAGACTAGAACCACGCTCGCTTAAGGGGTAATATTCTGTCTGATTAAATAAAGGCCTTAGAGGCATTAAAAATGCTCCAAATTAAATACGGGGTGATAATAAGTGTACTAAGAACCCAATCATCGAAAAAAAATTTCGAAATTTTCGCATTTTTTTCAATTTTTCAATTTTTTAAGTATTTTTTAAAGATGAAGTTAAAAAATAACGTTTGCTCGAATTTGACCACTAAAATATCGACTTGACGTAAGCCAACTTTCTCATCAGTGTTGCACTGGCTTTCTTTTGAGCCTACTTTCGAAAAATCGAAGCACTTTTTTTTCGAAAATTTATCGAAATGACCAAAAAAATCATATTTCGAGTTTTAGCTGGAATTGCAAAAAAGCGTCGCCTTAATCTCTTCCAAATTACTGGAGAATACTTGATTAACACTTTGAGTCATTTGCAAATTATCTTCGGAGGAGATAGATTTTGAAGTCGGAAATTGCTGAAAAATCGTCGGTTATTTGGCGTTCTAGAATTGTTTCAGTCGCCGGATCAATAAAAAGCTCGTGCTTAAAAGATTGACATACTACTGTTTACGTGATTTGTGCAAATTTGAACTCAATTTGATATACCATCTGGGACGAGATAGATTTTGCAGTTTGGAAAATGTAACCTTGTTAACGATACTGTATCTATGGTGTAATGGTCAAAAATAATTTGTGATGTAATTTTTCGCAAAATTAAAGGATAGATCTACAAATTAGCATTTTCGGTTTTTTCTCATAAGCTTTAGTTTTCAGAATATATCACCGTGAATATGTCAAATCTGGCCAGATATACCCCCTTAAAGGTGCCATATCCCCTTATTGCCTGTCGTAAAGATTTGATCCCTCAAAATTCGGGATGATAAAACGACGCGTCATTTGAAAAAGGCCATTCGATTTAGTTCTTAGATAGCTCAAACTGAGCACAATTATCTAATCAATATAAACATTACAATTGGTTTTAATCGGCACAATGTTTTATTTTTTTTCTAATATTACTGAAATTGTTTAATTATTAGTTTTTGTTAAAAATAGAAACAAAGGTCTGAGAAAAAATAGAAACAATGGTCTGATTCGGACCACATTTTAATTTTTTATTATTCACTAGATATTTGTGCACATTTTTGAGCTATCTAAGAAACCTGACGGCTGAGTCGCGTTGTTTTCCCAACCCTGCGTGTTTTTGAGGGATCAAATCTTTACGATAGGGCAATAAAGAATATACCCGGCAGATTGGAGTCAATATAACTCATGAAAAATATTAGTTTAGTTTATTTTTTTGTGCTTAATTATCGTTAGCCTCAACCAAAATAAATATGTCAGATCCACACATGGTAGGAGTTAATTTTTGCAGCATTCGAAATTTTGTTGTCGATTTTATTCCAGAAAAAGAAAAAAACAATTACTTTCGGACAAAAAAATTTTTCCGAAATTCCGAATTTATACAGTATTTTGCTGACATTTTTGAACCTGCTTCATAAAAACTATAATTTTTCTTGCATTGTGTAGCCAAGATTACAAATTGTAAGAAAAAATAAAATAAAATAAATTTGTCGAAAAAAAAATTTAAACATGTATTTAAAATTTGGAAAATCTGGAGTATCAGACCGAATCGAAACTTGAACGTCCGCCATAAGAAAACAAAACAAAGATATTTGAAACGCATATTAACCTTCAAGCATATAATTGAAATAAGTGCTTTTTTAAATAAAAAATCTGATATCAGTGCTCCAAATGAAATTGAATAAATGCTTATACAACGAAAACAGTCAATTTAACATGTAATTTTTGTCGATTTTGGAGCAAATAGACCGAAAATCACATTTCCAATTCCATATATCTCTCGAATACCATTCATAGTGGGCGTTAGAGAAATCAAAAATTTTGACATGTCATCAAATATAATGATACGAATTTGGTCAAAACACCGGTTTTCAACAAGTTCACGACCATACAAAAAACTTTTGAATACATTTTTTTCGAAAATTTCGGACAAATATCAACTATATTTCATCATTTTAGTATCGTCAGGCTGTCCGTTAGAACAGGGCTTATGTTCAAAAAAACTAAAACGCGTCGGTTACCGCCTCAAGGAAAGATTGGATTCGAGTTTTTCATGTTTAAAATCGTAAAAATTTGAAAATCTAAACATTATGAACATTTTTTCCGCATTTTTCGAACAAAAATTTTTTATGTTTTTTATTTCAAATCTGTGGGTAAAATAAAAGAAAAAAGCTACTTTAACTTTTTTCATAGATGCCTACATATTTTCTGATCGCTGTTTTGAAAAATCATAAAATCTTTATTTTTCATCTTTTGTCGACTTTTTTAGAAATATTATGAAAATTTCCCGCAAATCAAGTACAAAATTTTTTATTATTGGTTTTTTTGAATTATGCATAAAAACAGGCAGAATCACGTATTAAATTTTCTTGTATCTATTAAATCTCCGTATGTCAACTCATGGGATGGTCGCGCGATTATCATTTCTAAACTATTGATGAAATTTACAACACTTGGTGGCACAACCGGTTAGTGCACTTTGGCACTCAATTTTTTAAAATTTTACATTTGTAAAAAATTTCCAATAAAATTTTGGGTGTTATAGGCGGCATTTCTTTTGAATAGTCAGGACATTTTTTAATATAAAAACGCAATTGAAGTCAATTTTTATTCCAAAAAAAGATGTTTTTCTCTACTTTTGGCCATTTTTGACCATTTTTCATGAAAAAAAACTTTGAATTAAGGGAAATTCTTTTAATGTGCAGATTTTAAAGGTACTTTTTAGCGCATAACACCCAAAAATGGCTGAAGTTTATAAATATCGTTATAAAAATGGCGTTGCAAATGACAAGTATTGTTTTATATTTCCACAGATACTTAGTTATGTTAAGAAAATAAAAATATAAACGTTTGCATAATGAACACTTTCATTGAAGATAAAAAATAAACAAAAATTAATTTTCACATTTTTTTCTTCATATATCGTTCTTGAAAAAAATGTACCAATCTTCCGGAAAAGTCACTGTAAAAATGCAAATAAAATCAAATCATAATTTTTAAAGTGTGCTTTAAATCCCCGCCTTCAGCTGAGTAATCGCTTTAAAACCTTTTTATATGTCTTAGATGTCTGTCACTTCGCATCATATACAGAGGGAGGCCCCATATCGCCGGCCCAATATCGCCGCCTAATATCGCCAATTTGCCAATATCGTCGAAAAAACCTTTCACGATTTTTGCTTAATTCCTGCCAGTGTCCATATTGCCGAAGTGCGTAGGCGTTTCAGGTTTATATAACAAATCACTTCGAGTGCGTCATGAATGACGTCATATTTCAAGATATAATTTCTCAAATCACTTTTGTCAATTTCATTAGATTGAGTTTGGTGGAGTACGTAATTCTTCACATTTTGGTATTTTTACTTCATTTGAACCTAATTTAAAACTCCTTTCAAAATTGAAAAATTCCAAATTATGACGTCATTTCGAACGCCCACGCTTTTTTCATATTTGAACGAAAAAATTTATTGCTGTCTCAATATCGCCGAAAGTGCCCAATATCACCGATTTTTTTGGAAACAACTTTCCGCGATATGGCCCCCTGTAGTACAAAATACAAAAAGATATAGTATCGTCACCAAAGAAAGTCAGTTTAGTTTTTCTCAAGATTTACAGAATATTTCTAAATACAAAAACTATGGCCCATTAATAATATAAATTAGGTCTTATAGGTCAAAAATGTCCAAAAATCTCCGCTTTGTCATGTCTCCACGTTTAAAAAAAATATAAAAAAATTAAAATAAAGTTAGTTCATTTTTAAATATTCTATGTCAAAATTAGACAGTGATGCAAAAACAAATCGGATTTTTCATGTCATGTAGAACACGGGGAAAACAATGTTCCTCGACATCCCTAAATAACTCAAATTTACCGATTTTAAATACTTTTTTCTTGTATAATAAGATAATTTTTCTCCACTTATTTTGGTGGAGAAACCCCCTATAATCCAAATCAAAACTATGATTGTACTCAATAATGATTGAAGAGTTTGGAGAACATGACGAGCTCAACGTTTACGAGCTCTTAAATGTTTCAAAGGGATTGAGAGGTGAAAGAAGCCACGAGTATACGGTTATTCCTTCTTAGAAATCATTTTTTTGATGAATCATTATTAGGACAATCAATATTTGGAACTTTTTTTATCTAATAACTTTAGTTCAAATAAACTTAAGGGGGTAGGGTCGCAAAATGTACTTTTGTACTCCACTTTACCAGAATACTAAACTGCTTCAAAACTTTTGAGAATAGCCATTTGGTAGATCTATCCTTAATCTACAGAAAAAATTAATCAGAATAATTTTGGCCGATCCTGGTGACCACATGCAGCGAATTCTAGAAAACCTAATCAAAATTTTCAAAATCTATCTTCTCCTAGAGCTCGCATACGATTTGACTCAAACTTGGTATGAACACGGAAACACTTATGGTTGTAATATGATGGTGGGATTTTTTAAATTTCCAAATAGTTTTTTTTGGAACTGCGAAAAACGCCTAATTTTCAAGATTTTCGCTATTCGAATTCTATCTCCTCCTAGGTTACATTCAGAATGCAGTATAATTTGGAAAAGATGAGAAATATGTTTTTTGTTATTATGATCGTCACAAATTTAAAAATACTTTTGTTGAATTCTGAAAATGGCATTTTAGTAAACCGGAAGTGAAAAACTGCGAAAATGAAAGTCGTCGCATTTAGTCGACAGTACCACCAAATAAAGCTGAGTTTCACTGATCAAAAAATCTGCGTACAGCTTTTTGATATTTTTGATTTTTTCTGTCGAGAAGTGGGTTTCAATGTTTTCCAAAAAAAAAGGGAAAACTCAGGAAAATCTGAAAGAAATGAAAATTTCGAAATTTTTTTTGATTTTTGTTTTTGTTTTTTTAATAAGTTCATGCTTTCTGATGGTTCCTAGCAATTTCGTGCTATTTTACACCCCCAAAGTACCCTCAAAAGACTGCGACCGCTACCCCCTTAAGTCAAATAGACGAAAAAATTCAAATAAAAAATTAACAAATTTTTAATTTAATTTTCACCTACCGCGTGATTTCCAAGTGGCGTCGAGGCTAAAAGTGAATTTCTCTACTAATTCTATATAGGCGTTTTCAGAGTACTATTACTATCAGGGGAAACTCACGAGGTAGGTTGAAATTAAAACAAAAAATTTGATACTAATAGCCTATTAAGTAATAGGCTATTAGGCGCTTCAAATCTTGAATAATTTGAAAAAGACAGGGAATTGCGAACGGGTTCAATAATGCTATTCTTCAAAAAACGAATGAATAGTTATATTCTAGTCTACTTGAATTTTTAATGAATCATTTTGTCTCGACGCCACTTAAGGAGGTAGCGGTCGTAAATGTACCTTGTACTCCATCCCAGAATACCAAAACACTGATTTCAAACTTTGAGAATAGCCATTTGGTATATCTATCCTTAATCTACAAAAATAATTAATCAGAATAATTTTTTGGCCGACCCTCGTGACCACCATGCAGGCGAGTTCTAGAACCCTAATCAAATTTCAAGTTATACTTCTCCTAGAGCTCGCATACATTTTACTCAAACTTGGCATAAACCACGGAAACACTTATGCTCGTAGTAGTGTTGCTTTAAAATTTTGAATTCAGACTAGTATCTGGAACCTGCGGAAACCGCCTTATTACGAGGTTTTCGCTTTAACTACTCCTCCTAGGTTAAATTCAGAATGCATTAATTTATGGAAAAGAAGGAGAAATATGTTACTGTTATTTTGTTGCTTCTTGATTTTGAAAATTTCTTGTTTAATTCTAGAAAATCGCATTTTAGTGAACCAGAAGTGAAAACTCGAAGATAAAAGTCGTCGAATTTAATCGAAACTACCCATCAAATGAAGCTTGGGTGATGCCGAGAAGAAATTCTGCTTACCGCTTTTCATATTTTGATTTTTCTGGTCAAAAATTGGATTTCAAATATATCCAAAAGAAATAACTCGAAAAATTCCAAAAAAAAAATGAAAATTCGACTTTTTTGTTGGATTTTTTTTATAAGTTTATGCTTTCTGAGTGTTTCCTAGCATGTCGTGCTATTTTACACCCCCAAAGTACCTAAAAGAGTACGACCGCTACCCCTTTAAAACTGTAAGGTGTCCAAACCGTTCACATTTAGGCTTTGGAAACGACCTATATTAATTAAGTTTTAAGATCGCTCAAAAAACCAGACACATTTAATGTAAAATTTGACAAAAAATGTTCCGAAATCGGACCATTTTTCTTATTTTGTTAAAAACTATTGGAATGGTAATGTTTTTTTAATATAAGTTTTTGAAGGAAATGGGAAATTTTGAAATTATCAAAATGTTTAATGTTTAAATAAACGTTTTATAAATATTGAGAAATGCTCCGTTGAGGTTAGGATGCTGTCTTTTTTAATATTCCCAAATTTTGAAAATAAATTTCGAAATCTTCAGAAGCAAAATAACTGCATCAAGTATTATATTTCCCCCAAAATCTCTGTGTTTTAGGCTAAAACTTTTAGCAAATGCTATGACATTGGTTATCGAGAGCGCTTTTTCGTTATTCATCTTAAATTACCGGTATTTGAATCAGTTAACTGGTCACTTTACATATTTTGAGAGCAAAATACAATTCTGATGAAAGCTGAGATTTGGCTGTTATCGGTTATAAAATTTATTTCGATTTGGAGTAAGTCGATTTTTAGCCATCAGAAGCCGTCAATTTTCGAAAAATTTTGAAAAATTTTGAGCAAAATGCTTTTTCTTTATAACCTATCATGAAGTTTCAATGCTGAAAAACCGATAACAGACTAGCCGAGATTCGAAAAATCAATGTTTAATCAAAATTTAACCGTGTGAAAATAAGCACCTTACTACAGATTGATAATTATTAAATAGAATTTTATTAGAATTAAGAGATAAACATCATTTGTTACGGGAAAATTGGTTATAATCGCTATTTAGTCCAACGACCTTAAAAAAATTGATGTAATCTGGGCACTAAATGCATAAAAATACCGTCCAGAATCTAAAGTGCCCTATAAATTTGTAACGGATAATTAATAATAAAAAATTGAAGAGGTCGATGGATTAAAATGCTTGAACTCAAGTTTAATGAAAAATATTAAAATAACTTCCGATGCGTACGATAAGCGTACCCTGTCTAAGGGGTGGTGTGGGATGAATTTTGACATTTTGGAGGCTTGGTACGGCTAAACTGATGACCGTAGACCATTTCTTATCAATACACATGAAAGATCTATCCTTGATCTCGCGATTTCATTAGACAATTCAGTGCAATCCACCAAACATCTGGTTAACCGGCGTTAAACACGAGTCCCAAGCTTTTTTCAAAGTAACAGGATCCTAGAGCTTATATCGGAAAGTTTTTGAGATTTGGTGATAATCCGGAAAATTTTCTGAATTTTAGTGAATAGGAGGCTATTTTTTTTTACGATTTTTGCCTCAGAGGTCAGCAATCTGGTTGAATATGCCGAAAATGGTGTTTTTCGACGTTTTTGATACAAGGCTTTTTCTGTGGAAATGCCAGAAACGTCATTTTCGGATATAGCAAGCCCAAAGGTTGGTGAACATCGAATGGGAAGTACTTTTTTGAATTTTTGGCCTGATGGCTGTAAATCGACAAAAAGTGCGCGAAATCGAAAATTTTGAACATAAAAGTGAGAATATAGAGTATACGATTTGCTGGAAACGATATAGCAACTATGGTCCTCATTTTTAACACAGCGGATTCTAGAAAAAAAATAGGGTTTTTTCTATGAATATTTCGTTTGCGCTCTAGCACTGTTTTTGTTGAAAATGAGACCATAATTGCGAAATATCGTTTCCACCAAATCGTATACAAGAATCTTTTGGTGGCATTGAGATTTTTCTAATTTTCACTTTTATGTTCAAAATTGTCGATTTCGCGCACTTTTTTGTCATTTTACAGCCAATCAGGCCGAAATTCAAAAAGTACTTCCTATTCGATGTTCATCAACCCTTGAGGCTTGTTATAATTGGTTTTTTTTAATTGGGGCGATTTTTTCTCCAGTCGGGCTAGACAGGGAGATTGAATTACCGTCAAATTGGCATAACATATGACTCATGGTAACACGTGGCTTTTGGGCGATTTTTTTCTCGGAGAAAAAAAATCGCCCAATTTCGATTTAAATAATTTGAACCAATTAGGAACTAGTATTTCTTTAAGTGTTCAACATAGAACATTTTTTTCCAGAAAAATCCCCTAATTGTGATTTATTTCAACAATGAAATATTTATTTATTATATTAAATAATATTATAATTTATTATTATAAATTTTTGGTTTCAACGTGCAACGTTCCCAGTCTTTATGAAATCGTGTAATGGAATTCATCTGAAATTTTCTTCTTATAAACGACTTAAAGGAGGTGCATCGACTCGAGTCAATTTGACTTACGAAATCAATAAGTTAGTATGAAATGTTCCAATGTTGCCACCTCCTAAGGGGTGGTGTCGTAATTTTTTGAGGCCTTTATAGAATTAATTTATGATATATTATCGATTATGACTAAAGTGGACCCAAGGTATCTCGTGTGGGCAATAATTTTTTTCAAAACAATCTAGAAAAAAATCTAGAATTTTTAAATTCTAATATTTTTGCGTTAACCCGCATAAAACCGGTATTCCGCCATGATATGAACATTTTTTAATTGGTGAATATAACCCACCGAAAACGATGCAGGACATTAAAATTATCGGAAATGTCTTAATCAAATTCTAGAAATTTCAATTATTTTTAAGCCAAAATGTTTAACCTATTATCGAATTTGACGCTGATTGGTTGAAAATTTTGATTAGCTGTAAGCCAACTTTTGATGAGTGAAATCTTAGCTTTCAATTTGTGGTACTTTTGTTCGATCAGACGAACTTTTTTTTGAACTTTTCATTTCCGGTTTACTATAGTCATATTTCTAGAATTCTAGGGTGAAATTCAAAAGTCAGAGCCAAAAATATTGACGACGTATATTTATCTACCTGATCGAAAAACGGCTTTCTTCTGAACATTCGTCTCAAAGAAGATAGAGTTTGAAGTCGAAAAATTGTAAAATATCGGCGTTCAAAAGTGATTCTAGAAAATTCAAGAGCGAAATTCAAAAAAATGGGCTAACATCAATAAGTGACGTCACTCTTTCTCGTACTCTGTGTAAATTTTCAGACGCTTTGTATGTGGGTCTAAAGAAAGATAGATTTTTTTAAAAAACTGTTTAGTGTGTTCTAGATAGACTCACCACCTGGTGGTGTGATGTAACAATGTTAAGTTTGAGATATGAAATCGTTAGGCGAAGACTAGACCTATAAACGAGTATCCTCAGATTTCTCAACACCTACCTAGAATTATATGAGGCGGGATTGAAAGGTACCAGATTCGACACCCACCCCTTAATAGCTTTCATTACGTGATATTTATCTTTTTTCTTTCGATGTTATAAACTAGTATTTAAAACTAAAAATTACTTGAATAAATATTTTGCGCAAAACCCAAGCTATATCGTGAATTGTTTTAACATCTTCTTCAGATAAGTTGTATTTTTTTGGTTGAAATCGTCTCGCGACAATTTTCAAAGTTATTTTTCCACTCATTTCTCTCAGTTTATAATAAATAAAATAATTATTTCATAAATAATATTTTATTCAAATACTAGAACGATTTTCAAATGTTCCAGCAAAATTGGGCGATTTTTTTCTCCGGCAAATTGGGCGATTTTTTTCTCCGGAGAAAAAAATCGCCCAATTTAGCTTTTGTTGTTTTGGGCGATTTTTTTCTCCGGCAAACGCTGTCTAGCCGACTGGAGAAAAAAATCGCCCAATTAAAAAAACTCAGGCTGTACTTCCCATTCAATGTTTCACACACCCTGGGCTTGTTGTATTCCCGAAAATGCCGTTTCTGGCATTTCCACAGAAAAAGCCTTGTATCAAAACGTCGAAAAAACACCATTTTTCGGCATATTCAACCAGATTGCTGACCCTGAGGCAAAAATCGAAAAATAGCTCCCATTCACTAAAATTCAGTCAATTTTCCGGATTCTCACCAAATCTCAACTTTCCGATATAAGCTCTAGGATCCTTGTTTCTTTGAAAAAAGCTGAGGGACTCGTGTTTAACCGCGGTTAACCAGATGGTTGATGGGAGTGGTACTGAATTGGTCTAATGGAATCGCGAGATCAAGGATAGATCTTTCATATGTATGTGATGAGAAATGATCAACCGTCATCAGTTTAGCCGTACCAAGCCTCCAAAATGTCAAAATTCACCCCACACCACCCCCTTAAATTGACACTGTATCACAAAATCTTAGCTGAAAAAGTTTGACCTACTACTACCAAATTTTATTTTAAAATTCAACTAGTTTCAATCCAACTTAACTCGTAGACTCGATTTAGCGACGCGTCGCCATACACCATTTAATCGCATTTTACGACGCTTAATCATTAATGACAAGATCAGTTATAAAGTTATCGATAAACTTTGAAACAAAATGACGTTTGTGCGTTTTTTTTGAAATTTTACTGTATTACAGTACTTATTTTTTGCAAAAATTTTTGTATCACAAAATTAAACCTTTCATCGTGATCAGAAAAAAAATTCTGAGACATTTTTTCCATAACACGATAGCCCGAAAATGATCACGTGACCGTATATTCAAGAAATAAGGTCGGCAAAAATAGTACTGTTTTTTCAAAAATTTTAAATCACTTTTTGAAAAAAGTGAAAAGGTTCTTTAGAAGTTTTTAAGACTTTCTTTTCCATTACATTCAGAGTTCAAAAACGATCACGTGATCTTCAAATTCGGAAATAAGGTTTTTGGTTAAGTACACAAATAGTGATCATATTACGCCGAAAAAAAAATTTTGGGCCAATAAACACTTAATTTAAGAGGTTTGAAACATATAATATTTTCCCAAACACGTCACGTGATCTTATTTTTCGAGAAAAAAAGGATTTATTTATGACATTTCAACCTTATTTTGAATTATTTTCGTCACCTGATTTTATTCGGACTTTGGTGTAATGAGAAAAAAGTCTTAAAAACGTCTAAAGTTCATCCAAAAGTTTATTTTTATGTAATTAGAAACTTTTTAAATCACCGTATATCAGTACTATGTTTTTTTTTCAAAAAGTACTCGAATTCCAAGTATTTTTATTCCATTACAAGATAGCTCGAAATTGAAATACTGATTACATAAGAATCATTGAGAGGTTCATGCGTAGGCGTGTCTCTTTCTCTCTCTTCTCTCTCTTTCTTATCACGAGAAATAACATTCTAAAATAATTTAAGAGTCATTTTACTAAACAGAATTTTGTGAAAAACATATAATTATTTTAAACAGAGCGATAGAAAATAATTTGAAATTCAATATGAGATAGTTTCAAATATAAATTGAGGTTTAATTTCATTCTAATTATTGCACTTTTTNAAAAATGCTCCAAATTAATACGGGGTGATAATTAAGTGTACTAAGAACCAGATCATCGAAAAAAAATTTTCGAAATTTTCGCATTTTTTCAATTTTTTTATAAGTATTTTTTAAAAGATGAAGTTAAAAAATAACGTTTGCTCGAATTTGACCACTAAAACTTCAAAATATCGACTTGACGTAAGCCAACTTTCTCATCAGTGTTGCACTGGCTTTCTTTTGAGCCTACTTTCGAAAAAATCGAATCACTTTTTTTTCGAAAATTATATCGAAAATGACCAAAAAAATCATATTTCGAGTTTTAGCTGGAAATTGCAAAAAAGGTCGCCTTAATCTCTTACAAATGTACTGGAAAATACTTGATAAAAATTTGAGTCATTTTGCAAATATATCTTCGGAGGAGATAGATTTTGAAGTCTGAAATTGTGAAAAATCGTCGCCGGATCAATAAAAGCTCGCCTTAAAAGATTGACATATTACCGTAACGGTAGTACCGTTACGTGATTTGTGCAAATTTGAACTCAATTTGATACACCATTGTATACACCATTGTATACCATCTGGGAGGAGATAGATTTTGCAGTTTGGAAAATGTAACCTTGTTACGATACTGTATCTATTGGTGTAATGGTCAAAAATAATTTGTGATGTACTTTTTCGCAAGATTAAAGATAGATCTACAAATTAGCATTTTCGGTTTTTCTCGTAAGCTTTTAGTTTTCAGAATATATCACCGTGAATATGTCAAATCTGCCAGATATACCCCCTTAAAGGGTGCCATATCCCCTTATTGCCCTGTCGTAAAGATTTGATCCCTCAAAAATTCGGGGATGATAAAACGACGCGTCATTTGAAAAAGAGCCATTCGATTTAGTTCTTAGATAGCTCAAACTGAGCACAATTATCTAATCAATATAAACATTAACAATTGGTTTTAATCGGACCAATGTTTTTATTTTTTTCTAATATTACTGAAATTGTTTAATTATTAGTTTTTGTTAAAAAATAGAAACAAAGGTCTGAGAAAAAATAGAAACAATGGTCTGATTCGGACCAATTTTAATTTTTTATTATTCACTAGATATTTGTGCACAGTTTGAGCTATCTAAGAACCTAATCGGCTGAGTCGCGTTGTTTTCCCAACCCTCGTGTTTTTGAGGGATCAAATCTTTACGATAGGGCAATAAGGGGATATACCCGGCAGATTGGAGTCAATATAACTCATGAAAATAATTAGTTAGTTTATTTTTTTTGTGCTTATTATCGTTAGCTCAACCAAAATAAATATGTCAGATCCACACATGGTGAGAGTTAATTTTTGCGGCATTCGAAATTTTGTTGTCGATTTTATTCCAGAAAAAAAAAAAAAATTACTTTCGGACAAAAAATTTTTCCGAAATTTCGAATTTTATACATATTTTTGCTGACATTTTTGAACTGCTTCTTAAAAACTATAATTTTCTTGCATTGTGTAGCCAAGATTACAAATTGTAAGAAAAATAAATAAATATAATTTGTCGAAAAAAAAATTTAAACATGTATTTAAAATTTGGAAATCTGGAGTATCAGACGCAATCGAAACTTTGAACGTCTCGCATAAGAAAACAAAACAAGATATTTGAAAACGCATATAAACTTCAAGCATATAATTTGAATAAGTGCTTTTAAATAAAAATCTGATATCAGTGCTCCAAATGAAATTGAATAAATGCTTAATACAACGAAAACAGTCAATTTAACATGTAATTTTTGTCGATTTTGAGGCAATAGACCGAAAATCACATTTCCATTCATATATCTTCTTGAATTACCATTCAAGTGGCGTTGAGAAATCAAAAAATTTTGACATGTCATCAAATATAATAATACGAATTTGGTCAAAACCGGGTTTTTCAACCAGACGTTTATCACGACCATACAAAAAACTTTTGAATACATTTTTTGAAAATTTCGGACAAATATCAACTATATTTCAGCATTTTAGTATCGTCAGGCTGTCCGTTAGAACAGGGCTGATGTTCAAAAAAAAGTAAAACGCGTCGGTTACCGCCTCAAGGAAAGATTTGAGTTCGAGTTTTCATGTTTAAAATCGTAAAAATTTGAAAAAATCAAAACATTATGAACATTTTTCCGCATTTTTCGACAAAAATTTTTTATGTTTTTTATTTTCAAATCTGTGGGTAAAAATAAAGAAAAAAGCTAATTTAACTTTTTTCATAGATGCCTACATATTTTCTGATCGCTGTTTGAAAAATCATAAAATCTTTATTTTTCATCTTTTGTCGACTTTTTTAGAATATTATGAAAATTTTCCGCAATCAAGTACAAAATTTTTTATTATTGTTTTTTGAATTATGCATAAAAAAACAGGCAGAATCACGTATTAAATTTTCTTGTATCTATTAAATCTCCGTATGTCAACTCATGGGATGGTCGCGCGATTATCATTTCTAAACTATTGATGAAATTTACAACACTTGGTGGCACAACCGGTTAGTGCCATTTGACACTCAATTTTTTAAAATTTTATCTTTGCAAAAAATTCCCAATAAAATTTTGGGTGTTATAGGCGGCATTTATTTTGATAGTCAGGACATTTTTTGATATAAAAACGCAATTGAAGGTCAATTTTTATCTCAAAAAAAGATGTTTTTATCTACTTTTGGCCATTTTTAACCATTTTTCATGAAAAAAACTTTGATATTAAGGGAAATTCTTTAATGTGCAGAATTTTAAAGGTCATTTTTAGCGCATAACACCCAAAAATGGCTGAAGTTTATAAATATCGTCTTAAAAAAATTCTTAAGTCGGATTTAGTATAAAATGGCGTTGCAATGAAAAGTATTGTTTTATATTTCCACAGATACTTAGTTATGTTAAGAAAATAAAAATATAAACGTTTGCAATAATGAACAGTTTCATTGAAGATAAAAAGTAAAAAAATTAATTTTCACATTTTTTTCTTTCATATATCGCTCTGAAAAAATGTACCAATCTTCCGGAGAAGTCACTGTAAAAATGCAAATAAAATTCAAAATCATAATTTTTAAAGTGTGCTTTATAATTCCCGCCTTCAGCTGAGTAATCGCTTTAAAACCTTTTTATGTCTTTGATGTCTGCTCATTCGCATCATATACAGGGGGAGGCCCCATATCGCCGGCCCAATATCGCCGAATTTGCCAATATCGTCGAAAAAAACCTTTCACGATTTTTGCTTAATTCCTGCCAGTGTCCATATTACCGAAGTTGCGAAGGCGTTTCAGGTTTATATAACAAATCACTTCGAGTGCGTCATGAATGACGTCATATTTCAAGATATAATTTCTCAAATCTACTTTTGTCAATTTTCATTAGATTGAGTTTGGTGGAGTACGTAATTCTTCACATTTTGGTATTTTACTTCATTTGAACCTAATTTAAATTGAAAAAATTCCAAATTATGACGTCATTTCGAACGCCCACGCTTTTTTCATATTTGAACGAAAAAATTTATTGCTGTCTCCATATCGCCGAAAGTGCCCAATATCACCGATTTTTTTTGGAAAACAACTTTCCGCGATATTGGCCCCCCTGTAGTACAAAAATACAAAAAAAAGATAAAGTATCGTCACCAAAAGAAAGTCAGTTTAGTTTTTACTCAAGATTTACAGAATATTTCTAAATACAAAACTAATGGCCCATTAATAATAATAAATTAGGTCTTATAGGTCAAAAATGTCCAAAAATCTCCGCTTTGTCATGTCTCCACGTTTAAAAAAAAATATAAAAAAATTAAAATAAAGTTAGTTCATTTTTAAATATTCTATGTCAAAATTAGACAGTGATGCAAAAACAAATCGGATTTTTCATGTCATGTAGAACACGGGGAAACAAATGTTCCTCGACATCCCCTAAATAACACAAATTTACCGATTTTTAAATACTTTTTTCTTGTATAATAAGATAATTTTCTTCCACTTATTTTGGTGGAGAAACCCCCTTATTATCCAAATCAAAACTATGATTGTACTCAATAATGATTGAAGAGTTTGGAGAACATGACGAGCTCAACGTTTACGAGCTTCTTAAATGTTTCAAAGGGATTGAGAGGTTGAAAGAAGCCACGAGTATACGGTTATTCTTCTTAGAAATCATTTTTTTTGATGAATCATTATTAGGACAATCAATATTTTGTAACTTTTTTAATCTAATAACTTTAGTTCAAATAACTTAAGGGGGTAGCGGTCGCAAAATGTACTATTTGTACTCCACTTTACCAGAATACTAAACTGCTTCAAACTTTTGAGAATAGCCATTTGGTAGATCTATCCTTAATCTACAGAAAAAATTAATCAGAATAATTTTGGCCGATCCTGGTGACCACCATGCAGCGAATTCTAGAAAACCTAATCAAAATTTTCAAAATCTATCTTCTCCTAGAGCTCGCATACGATTTGACTCAAACTTGGTATGAACCACGGAAACACTTATGGTTGTAATATGATGGTGGGATTTTTTAAATTTCCAAATAGTTTTTTTTGGAACTGCGAAAAACGGCCTAATTTTCAAGATTTTCGCTATTCGAATTCTATCTCCTCCTAGGTTACATTTACAGAATGCAGTATAATTTGGAAAAGATGAGAAATATGTTTTTTGTTATTATGATCGTGCAAAATTCAAAAATATTTTGTTGAATTCTAGAAAATGGCATTTTAGTAAACCGGAAGTTAAAACTCGGAAAATGAAAGTCGTCGCATTTAGTCGACAGTACCACCAAATTAAAGCTTGAGTTTCAATGAACTCAGGAAAATTCTGAAAAAAATGAAAATTTCGAACTTTTTGTTTGGATTTTTGTTTTTGTTTTTTTAATAAGTTCATGCTTTCTGAGTGTTCCCTAGCAATTTCGTGCTATTTTTACACCCCCCAAAGTACCCTCAAAAGACTGCGACCGCTACCCCCTTAAGTCAAATAGACGAAAAAATTCAAATAAAAAATTAACAAATTTTTAATTTTAATTTTCACCTACCGCGTGATTTCCAAGTGACGTCGAGGCTAAAAGTGAATTGCTCTACTAAATTCTATATAGGCGTTTTCAGAGTACTATTACTATCAGGGAAACTCACGCGGTAGGTGAAAATTAAAACAAAAAATTTGATACTAATAGGCTATTAGGCTTCATCTTGATAATTGAAAAAGACAGGGAATTGAGAACGGGTTCAATAATGCTATTCTTCAAAAAACGAATGAATAGTTATATTCTAGTCTACTTGAATTTTTAATGAATCATTTTTGGTCTCGACGCCACTTAAGGAGGTAGCGGTCGTAAAAATTTACCTTTGTACTCCACTTTATCAGAATACAAAACTGATTTGAAACTTTTGAGAATAGCCATTTGGTATATCTATCCTTAATCTACAAAAATAATTAATCAGAATAATTTTTGGCCGACCCTCGTGACCACCATGCACCGAGTTCTAGAAACCTAATCAAAATTTCAAAGTTATACTCCTCCTAGAGCTCGCATACGATTTTACTCAAACTTGGCATAAACCACGGAAACACTTATGCTCGTAGTATGTTGCTTTAAATTTTTGAATTTCAGACTAGTATTTTCTAGAACTGCGGAAACCGCCTTATTACGAGGTTTTCGCTTTTACTACTCCTCCTAGGTTAAATTTCAGAATGCAAATTAATTTGGGAAAAGAAGGAGAAATATGTTATTGTTATTTTGTTGCTTCTTGATTTTTGAAAATTTCTTGTTTAATTCTAGAAAATCGCATTTTAGTAAACCAGAAGTGAAAACTCGTTAAAAGTCGTCGAATTTAATCGAAAGTACCATCAAATTGAAGCTTGGGTGATGCCGAGAAGAAATTCTGCTTACAGCTTTTTCATATTTTGAGCTTTTCTGGTCAAAAATTGGATTTCAATATATTCCAAAAAAAATAACTCAGAAAAATTCTGAAAAAATGAAAATTTCGAACTTTTTTGTTGGATTTTTTTTTATAAGTTTATGCTTTCTGAGTGTTTCCTAGCAATGTCGTGCTATTTGTACACCCCAAAGTACCCTAAAAAGAGTACGACCGCTACCCCCTTAAAACTATAAGGTGTCCAAACCGTTCACATTTAGGCTTTTGGAAACGACCTATATTATTAAATTTTAAGATCGCTCAAAATGACCAGACACATTTAAAGTAAAATTTGACAAAAAATGTTCCGAATCGGACCATTTTTCTTATTTTGTTAAAAACTATTGAGATGGTAAATTACCATTGGTAATGTTTTTTTAATATAAGTTTTTGAAGGAAATGGGAAAATTTTGAAATTATCAAATGTTTTAATGTTTTAATGTTTTAATAAACGTTTAAAACGTTAAGTTTTATAAAATTGAGAAAATGCTCTGTTGAGGTTAGGATGCTGTCTTTTTTAATATTCCAAATTTTGAAAATAAATTTCGAAAATCTTCAGAAGCAAAATAACTGCATCAAGTATTATATTTTCCCCAAAAATCTCTGTGTTTTAGGCTAAAACTTTTAGCATAATGCTATGACAATTTGTTATCGAGAGCGCTTTTTTGGTTATTCATCTTAACTTAACGGTATTTGAATCAGTTAACTGGTCACTTTACATATTTTGAGAGCAAAATACAATTCTGATGAAAGCTAAGATTTGGCTGTTATCAGAAGCCGTCAATTTTCGAAAATTTTGAGCAAAATGCTTTTTCATTTTTATAACTATCATAGATTTTCAATGCTGAAAAACCGATAACAGACTAGCCGAGATTCGAAAAATCAATGATTTTAATCAAATTTACCGTGTGAAAATAAGCACCTTACTACAGATTGATAAATTATTAAATAGAATTATTATTAGAATTAAGAGATAAACATCATTTGTTACGGGAAATTGGTTAATATCGATATTTAGTCAACGACCCTTAAAAAATTGATGTAATCTGGGCACTAAATGCATAAAAATACCGTCCAGAATCTAAAGTGCCCTATAAATTTGTAACGGATAATTAATAATAAAAATTGAAGGGGTCGATGGATTAAAATGCTTGAACTCAAGTTTAATAAAAAATATTAAAATAACATTCCGATGCGTACGATAAGCGTACCCTGTCTTAAGGGAGTGGTGTGGATGAATTTTGACATTTTGGAGGCTTGGTACGGCTAAACTGATGACGATAGACCATTTCTCATCAATACACATGAAAGATCTATCCTTGATCTCGCGATTGAAGTAGCAACGCTCCCGGAAAAATGCATCACAAGTTGTATGCAGCAATGTAAAAGTTTTATCCCTTATGAAGAACAAAAATCTGACGCTGATTCACAGGTATCCGAACAGAAGGCAATATTTCTCGACGGTAAAAAATTTACGTACTTTTATATAGTTTAATAATATCAAGCCTAAAATATATTGCTAATTATTATCAAAACTATGTCAGCGTGAATAAATAAAAGCCACTTAGAATTGCTTGCGTATTTCCATATGTCAGACAACCCACAACCTCCCTTAAGGAGGGTGTGGGTGTAAAATAAAGCAAGGGATTGAAAGGAAAAATTGTTGTTATAAATTCTTGAGTTTGGGTAGCGAGAAAAGAAACCAATCTGAAAAGAAAACGCTTTGAATTGATAACACGAACTGCTCAAAATATTTCTTCACGACCAAGCACTCGGCTGATGCTCGTTCATTGCTGGGGACATTTTTTATAAAATAATGACATCAACGTAACAAAACGTGGTATTGGATTGGATTATCTACTAGGGGCCTTTTTGCGTGGGCCGTTTTGAATTCTCTGTTTCATCAATACGGAAAAAAGTTTCACCATCAGAAATTAATTATTAACAATGAATCTTGTTTTTCTCACAGCATTATACAGGTAACATCTTAATGGAGGTTAATCATTTCATTCTACTTAAACAGCATTCCAATTAGTACGGGTTTTTGAGAACTTTAATGGATCTTTTAAAACTTAAATCCAGGCTTAATCTCCCATTAAGTATTTTTGGACTTACATATTTTTTTTTCACTATTTAATGGAAAAGAAGTATTTTTTTGTAATTTAAATTAGAAATTATTTTCATGAGAAAGAAGTATTTTTTTTCAAAAATATTAAAAGAAATAATTTTTTTTTTAGTACGTTAAGTCAAAAATTTTTCTATTTTTATGTCAATTGAAACGATGCCTTTCCAAGCTTTTCAGACATGGGCCATCTGGCCGTTTTGGCTTGAATTAGCACTTCCTCCTTTACATTTTAGCGCTTCATAAAATGTCGTTGATTATTGTGTACACTTTCAGGGCCGTTACTATATACATCGCGCAAAAAGGCAAATAATTGTCTAATGATCTTTATTTATTTTTGTGTACTAATGATAAATTAAGTCCCGCCCTCCTGGGGCGACTTAATTACATTAAGTACACAAAAAATACAATAACAGTTTCATTAAGCCATTATTACTACTTTTGCAAATCATTAAAACCCTACAGAGATATTTTTTTTCACGAATTTTTCGGGTCATGTATGGCAACAAATTTCATACGAGTTCTATAATATTCTGTTTAATTTAATTTTGAAAACAAAATTGGACCGTAGATTATTCAGATTTTTTAAAGAAGAATTTCTGAATTTCAATTTTTCAACCGTTTAAAAAAAAAAATCAAGGAAGACCCTCCCCTTTAAATTAATTTGAAGACGTCGTACTTTTCACGAAACATACTTGTGTTTTATTCAATTTGAAAACAAAAAAAAAAATGGGGGGAAACCTCCGACTGTATCCGGATTTTTGTGTGAATTGAGAACACTATTTTTTACCCAGTTTTCATGCCGGTACCGGTGAGCCATTCCTTCACCAGAATCAATAAAAAAGTTTACTTGCAGGTGATAGAAAAGGTTTTAGTCTACCGTACTTTTATTCTCATCGTTCATTCTTATCGCCCGCTTAGATGCGACGCCTTCAGTCCAGCTGGGAGGAAGGGCTATTTTCCCCCAGGCAAATTCCAACATTCTAACAACACAACCCCCTTAAGAGAGTATTGGGTGGGTGCTTCCAGTAATGTGCTGGGGAAAATAAGGCGCTTTTTAAAACTCAATATCTTTTGGTGAGAATTGAGTGAACGTTTATTTTTCCCAAATTGTATAGGTACCTGAGACAAAGCGATAGCTCAATGTCATGCCGTGGAATGTAGTCCGTACCTGAGAATCAAAAATTGGATATCATTTTTAGAGAAATAACTATCACATTCAACCTTTAAAATGCATAAAACCTTATTGCTTGGATTTCTTTTCCTGAAGTATACCGTCATATCCACGTATTCTCACAAAATTTACATTATGCGATATTATTTCGTCAAGAAAAAAAATTCTCTCAATATTGACTGATAAAATTTTTTTAAATTCATTTTAATTGCCGGGATTTTTTTTTGAAAAATTCAGATGATGAATAATAAGGTTAATTATGGCAAAACACATGTAACATTATTTTACGAAAAAAAAAGTAAACAACGAACGGTACAATGTGATTTGCTATCTTTTTTCCATAAATCACGTCCGATTATCTTTGTGGAAATTTAAAGACGAAAATTTTAATAATTTTTTGTTCAGATTTCTGCACAAATCACTATTTTAAGTTGCAGATTTCGCGCACTAAATTATAACATTGAAGTTAGGCTTAAACATTTAAATATTGCAAAAGGGGCAAAAATTGTATTACAATTATAATATTGATACTTTCAAAATTTGGTGTAATTTTTTGGCTAGTGATCTATTACTTTTTTCTTGTGTAAATTTAAGACTATCCCGATGTCTGGAATTGTAAATAAAGTTGAATATTATTGAAAGCAAATGCCGATGGTCTAGAACTAGTTATTCAAAGTACACGTAAAAAAAACTTTTTTTGTGATTTGGTATGTAGTTCGCTTTAGAATCAACAAACCACACTTATTTATTAGCCTAAAAATCATGAATTTTGTCAAAACCTAATCCTATTCCCTTAAGGGGGTAACCGGACGAGGCTGTATCTCGAGACTGCATAAGTGATAGGAAAGCTTATTTTAAAAAGTTGCAACGTCATTTCGTGGCTGGTTTGCTTTTCAAGAAAATATAAAGAAAAAAAATTTTCGATGTCAAAAATTGTTTCAAAATTTTCTATATTTTCAAAGTTTTATTTTCCTTAACCGACACTGTATCTGTTTAGAAGTAATAAACTTTTTTTAAATCTTTAGAAAAAATAACTTCCAAAAATATTTCTTAGACTCGCAGGAAATTTGGGGGTACGCGACCGGAGGCTGTTTCTCGGAGACTCAGAAGTGATAGAAAGCTGATTTTAGATGCATTCTTATTTTTGTTAACCGGTTTTGCTTATAAAAAACGCGTAAAAAAAGATGAATTTATTGATAAAAAAAATTTCCGAATTTTGCATAGATAGATGGAATTTTTTCCTAAGTTTTGTTTTATTTCAAGGTAAATTACTTTTTCTTCGATGATATAGACATTGGATCTCTACAATTTTACAACGAATTTTTATTGCCAAGCTTACTGACAAAAAGTATATTGAAAAATATGATTTTTACTCAAAAAAGAGTTTTGGAAACTTTTATCCAAAGTCCTATTTTGACGAGTTGAGGGTAAATGACTTGATCCTCTAAAAAGCTAATTCTAAGAAAATAAAATATACATCTAGTTTACCGCTGTTTAGCCATTTTAACGAAGCTGCATTTTATTAACAAATATAATAATTAATTGTCGATATGAAATATGGGTATGTATTAGAAACCGGCCACAATAGTTAGATCGCCACAACTCGGGGAAAAACTGTGGCGATCTAATATTTTTTTGTTTAAATGGTAGATGCCACAATTGCAAAATTTATTAGACGCCACAATATTAGAACGTCCATAATGAAAAAAAATCATGGAACAAAAGGAAAATTGGTAAAATAGGCCACAATTTGAGAATTTCTAGAAATGCTAAGAAATGAACTTGAAGTTGTAATTGTTATCGAAACAATAAGATTATTTGTGTTGGAGAGAAAGAAAATTCTTATAAAGAAAAATATGGACACAAGGTAGTTTTTAAAAAAAGTATCGATTGCAACTAATAATAAATGCTTCTTTTTTCTGCCCCCGTTAATCTATTTAAATCTTCTATCCGAAGTATTTAAACTATTTGGAAAAAAATATAAAATTCGTACTTTTTATTAATATAAAAATGCCAGAATTGAACTCTCCGAGAAAAATTGAAGCAGGAGAAATATGTGTTAAAAATTTTAAATCTGCATAATTGAAAGAAAAAAGACATTTCATCGTTCTTATTTTATTATGAATAATAAACACTTGACTTATCAAATGAGTAGCGGTGCGCGCTGTTTAAGTTAATGCAAAAGTTAAAATCAACTCCAAATTGGAGCACAAATTCCATACTGTCGTTTGTAAGCTTTAATTCGCTTAATATTTTCGCTTGAATAAAAATCATGTTTAATGATAATATAGAGAGTGCATTTTGCACCTGTTTAACGACAGGTCTTTTTCTTTTTGTTCCTTTTTGAACGTGAACTAATTATCTCTTAACTGTAGTTTTTGGTTGACTGTTATTTTCCGTGTTATTTTGAAATTTCAACTAATTCGTATATTACCTGCTCGGAGTTTTTGAAAATGCTGGGCAAAAATTGTAGCATTTTTAACACTCGCGCGTAATACGATTTACCGAATTTGTTACTAAATGAAATTTTGGGTTTATAAAAATCATGAAAGTGTTTAACAGAACATATATTTTCTTTCAATTTGCATGTTTGATCATGTTTAATCACAAAGTTACATGACTGGTTGAAAAGTGGGTTACAAAAATACCCAGGAATTACATTCAGGGAACTACCCCTTAAGGGTGGGTGTCGCTGATTTGACCTTTCCAACGAAGCTATTTTGGGTAAACTAGCAGAGCTGATATCTCAAAAACTTTCGCATCTTGAACTCTTCACGGTGATTTCTAAATTATTAACAGTTATCTGACTACAATCCCATCTACCGCCGACACCTACGCTTTTAAAAAGCCTCCTAAAAAAACACTCAATACGGTATTTTCTCCTTCAATTTCAACATTTTTCAATTATCCTTTCTGTGCCAGGCTTCAGAGAAGCCTGCACGCATAATGCAAATAGCGTCTTTTCCTTTGAATTTTTGCTTTTGGCAAAAAAGGTTATCTCTCTCCACAGTTTTGACAAGATATAGTTTCGAACTCATACGCATATAAAAGAACAGGACTGGGTTTACAATAAATAGAGAGTTTTTTGAAATTTTGCTTCGGCTCTCTTGAGAGCCATGTCAATTTCAATTTTAGCTAAAATTGTTTGAAATGGTCCAGTTTGGGAGGCTCAGGCAAAGGTAATCTCCTCCACCAGTTTTTCCAAAAGAAAACGTTTCCGGATTATAGCATCTGAAAGCAAACAAGACTTGTTTGACAATGAACTAGAGAGTTTTTTTCGAAATTTTTAAATTTTGAGCCTAAATTTTTGACTAAAAAATTATTGGGACCCAGGGAAAAAATGCTTCAAAATGATTTTCGTAAATACAAACACTTTTAAGGATTTGTTGGTGCAATTTTTAACTCGGTAGCGTCAAAAGAAAACAAATTAGCGCACTTTCCAATTTAAATCATAATAAATTCAATGTTTGTTTTCGTTCTTTGGGCTTTAGGGCCGCCAAAAGCAAAATTCCGAGTAAACGACAAATAATGCATTATGTGTTAGGCTTCTTTGAATCCTGACACAAGAAATAATGACAAATGAATAGAACTCTGAAGGGGAAAATACGTATTGAGTGAATTTTTTAGGGAGCCTTTTTAAAAGCGTAGGTGTCGGCGTAAAGGTGGGATTGTATCAGGATATGTGTTGAAACTTGAGAAATCACCGTGAAGAGTTCAAGATGCACATAAAGTTTTTGAGATATCAAGCCCTCTGCTACTTAATCCAAAAATAGCTTCGTAAGGTCAAAATCTGCGACACCCACACCTTAAGGGGGTGCCATAAAGTCCTGCAGATTGGTAACAGAAAGTGCATTTTTACCATCCTGAAAGAAGACGGCTTTTCACTTACCTCTTTATCTACACCTATGGGGTCATATTAACATTATCTATGAAAGGAAATTTTTATGACGATTCCAAAAATGTAAAAATTTTTTTTTTTGAATGTTATATGGACCCCAGAATGTCAATATTGAGCATTTCGGGCCTTATTAAAAACCTATTTTGAGAATCGACAGCTAACTAGAACTTGATTTCAGCACTAAACAGTTTAAAATTTCAGCGAATATTTCAAGGTCAAATTTTGTAATATGACCCTCAAAAGGTCAAATTACCAAAAAATGAAACACCAAGGGGGTCATATATACATATCATAATATGAAAAGGACACTTTATCGAGTGTACAGGCCGAGTGTTTAAAAATTTGCATCCATAGTTTAAAAACTATAAACAGTTTAGATCTTTTACGATATGGAACATCGCTAACTGGATTGGTGAATTATAGATCGGAGAGCTCGTTGAATCTGAAGATGAATGAGGACATCATTTTAGTGAAAAGCACCCAACTAAATGCAGTATTGAAGTGTCGCGTCCTGCAATAGTCCCGTCCGCATATAATACTTGTCCCAGTTCTCAAATGGAGCGGACAAAACTTTTTGGGTATTATAAAACAAAAGTTATCTACAAAATTGAAATAATCGTCAAAATCAAAAGTTTGAAATGTTGTGTTTCACCGCCAACCGCAATCCTTTAATTGGTGAAGCATTTTATTTCCAATCTCAAGTTTCAATTTTGACGCATGTGCTTAATTCATTTCAATTAATTCCATATAAATATTTTTGCCCTTTTTAAAGTTTAATTTTTTTGTTAATAAAATTCATAATCTTCTACATCTATTTGTATTATCTTTTATTCGTAAAGACAGGAGTAAGATATCCGCTTTAAATCACACTTTTGTTGATATCACCCGGCCCTTGTCAATTATCCGCTGGAGTTGGAGAAGGACACTTAATTTGAGTATGGAACTTGACTTATCAAACAATAAAAAAGCATCTCTGGAAATGAACGGAAAAATTTGTCCCAATTTTTTTTAACTAAATTTTTTGTCTCATTTAGGAATTTTAATTCTAGATTTCAAACATTGTGGCGAATTTACCAATAATATTAATGTGGCGATTTAATACTAGTGGCGGACTACTAAGTGTGGCGTTCTAATACAACTGAATATTTTCTCACACTGTGCGTTTTAAGCTAAAACTCAATATCTGTTGGCGATCTACTATTGTGGCCGTTTTAATACATACGGTATGTAACTATACCCAATGAAGATGAGCGGGTCAGCGAACATGTGCACAACACCATTTATTTTGGGAATTTCTCTAAATAACAAGAAATTTGAAAAATTTAGGCTTTGTACGAGCTGTTAAACGCCCACAAAATTAAAGTTTATACTGGAAAAAAAGAAAATTTTGAATATCCAGGAGCTAGATGAAATGGGTGCAAAGAAATGGAAAAAATCACTTTGGAACGATATAAGATCCGATATATACCGAATATATACCGGCCGCGGGTCCGGTCAATACAAAAAACTTCTTGAACACCATTTTTTGAAAATGTCAAAACAAATATCTCCCAGAATCCGAAGTTCTGAAGCTCAATGACGAATTGCGGATAGCTCAGGACTAACGTTGAAAATCAAGTAAAACCCGTCGGTTACCCTCTTAATTGTTCGAATATTTTTTTATTACCATATCATAAAACTAACATAATTAATCTGTTACAAATTATCTGTCTCTGTTTGCTCAAGAGAAATATTTGATGGTCTAGCTAAGTTTTTTTCGAGCAAAGGTCGGAATCAAACAAGTGCGAATTTAGTTTTGGTTCGGAAAATATGTTATTTTTTTTAAATTTGTACTGTCAAAAATCAAAAATTTATATCGCCTATCTGAACACAGAATTATAAATGGAGTTTTGAAAAAACACAATTTCATAAGTTTCCTGCGGTGGAAAACTTATCTGTCAAAACTCTGAAATTTTAAGTTCCAAAAACAAAAAAACTCTTAATCTCTAGAATAGTAATAAGTTCTAGAGTAGTTAGGACTCTTTTAAATGCCGATTATCGATTCTTGATTTAAAGAAACATATACAGTTTCGAATGTTTCAAGGAAAAATAAAGGTTAAAAACATATTCTTGTCCTGATTTAGCGTTAGACGCAGTGGTCCAAGACCACCCCCTTATCAAGACTTTGAAACTTATATTTTACAGTTTTCGGCAAATGATTGATATAAAATACATTTATTTTCTCGATTGAAGTAAAATGATTAATTTAAACATATCCAACAAATTGAATCGCCCATCAATAATTTCACCAGATGTCCCATAACAAAAAGCCCAAGGTTGCATCCTACAGCTTGTCTGGTGCTTAAATTTCCCTTCCACACCACTTCCACATCTGTGGACTTTGTTGAACCCATCGAGCCGGATTCGCCAAATTTGAGATATTAATCAAGTCATCATGGAACTCACATAAACTCGCGTGAATTCTGAACGAGTATCTCGAGTAACTAATTGCAAATGTAGCTATCATGAATTTGTCGCGAAACTATCATAAGTACGATTTGCATTATTATCGAAAACGTTATCTCTTTTTTTTAGAGAAACATAAATGAATAGCAGAAGGGCCTAAAATAAAAATACATTTTGATGTAAAAATGAAAGAAAATTAAATTTGTACTAAATCTCGAACTATAAAAGCATTTATAGTTCACCCATTGGTAATCCCATAATATTCTTCTGTGCGAGTTTTTGGTGTGAAAAATTGCCAGGTCTTTGATAGGTCAGTGCGAATTTAAATTGCTAGCCCAAATTCAAAAAAAAATAATTAAAATAAAAGTTTTTTTCATAACAAGAAATCACGGCGACCACCTCCTTGTATCACAATATAACAAGATATAACATTGATTTTGTAAAATCAAATTATTATATAAAAAAGCTGGCGTATACCCGTGGACTTTTCTCCCCAATAGTTTCCATATTGGCCTGAAAGAAGAATCGACACTATCTCCACCACGAACGCTTAATTTTTTTAAATACAAATAAACTGAATAATCTGCGTATAATTTTTAAACAAACAAAAAATTTAGAAAAATTTTGCTATTACAAAAAAGCTATTTATGCCAGAAAATTAAAACTTGACAATTTTTCTGTTTCAAAATAAGATTTCATGAGCATCAATTCAAACATATTCAGAATTTTTTTAAAACCAGAAAATATTGGCTGTTTCTATAGAGATCAGTGAAAGTGACAACGCAAAACGAAATTTCTCTTTTCTGATACGCGTCACATTTGTTTTTAATTATTGAAATAAGAATTGGCTGTTAGACAAACACTCGATATTTGTCAAGGCACCACCTCCTGTGAATAAGCTGTTTGGAATCAGACCAAACGTTTTCCACCAGTTCCCACCGTAATTTGGACTGAATGACCTGAAAATATCTAATTAAAACAGATATCAATGTAAAAACACTATTAAGACTGGGTGTGTTTTGTATTTCAGCTGGGAACATGGTTTAATGAACGAAATAGCTCAGGAACCGCTAATCAGTCTTTTCAAAATTTCTATACCTTGTTTTGTTGCGGAGCTTCTCTGATTAACTAAAGATCACCAAGAATAGCCGTTGATGTACTTTCTTTTTCCTAAATACTTTGGAGCGTAGAGCCGAGCAGATTGTGCCGTAATATTATTTGTAGCTTTCTATAGGTTCATTACAAAACGCACTTAAACAAAAATTAGTGCTAATGAAGAAAAAAATGACGACAACGGAGGAATGAGTTCTGATTCTCTGCGACTCACGGATTAATTAACATTTATGATATCCATTATTCACCAACAGGTTTGAGCTAACGGCTGAAGTCGACGTTGTATAATTTTCCTCAAGCCGCTGATTGCTTCGTAATGAGAGAGGAGTATCACATTCCAATTATCGATTAGGGTCTTATATTAAGGATATATATCCTGGTTCTCTGCGAATTTCCAACACAGTGAGAGAAGTCATTATATATTTCATAAAATTAAAATTATCATGTGAAGAAATTATATTGTCGTATACTAATGTGTACATTCAAATTATGATGCACATTATTAACCGTTAAGCTGTAGTAAAAAGCCGAACACATAAAGATTTTAAATGTAATAGTTCTATGCGTATCAATTATGTGAGTATAAGGAACACTCTATATATATATCATTTCAGCATGAGGTCTATTTAGAGTCAGAGTATCTTGCTATCTGAGGTATACGTATTATTGACACTGAGAGAGAACTAAATCTGATAAAATTAACACGGAGAGACCTTATAGTCTTCCTACGAGAACAAAAAATAATATTTTATGTATATTATAAACTTCAGAAAGTTTCAAACTATATATATAAGCGATTAGTTTCACTAGCGTGCTTGCCGAGACTATGATTATCTAGAAATCACAGCTTCAATTAAACACAATTAAAATAAAATATATACAAAGTGTACGAGGAGTTCAGTGTCGTGTTTGTTATCTAATGAATACATACAAAAAAATGTGATATTTTTAAAGAAGAGAAAATAAAAATTATATATGTGATCTATAAAAGATTACAATTCTATATAAGCATGTATTTTAAATACAGTTTGGAAATCCGATAGACCCACCTGCTATGTATCGAATAAGGATCATTATGAAGCTTTCTCGCTATATAAAGAGAAACAATACCTAAATATTGTGGTATTTTGTTAAACTGAATATAAATAAGTTAGGATCTATCTAATGCCGATTTACCAATATAGAATATAAGAGTTGCTTTTCCAGTAAAACCCAATTTAGTTCTTGGCATCCATGTGTGCTTTATTTCAAGAAAAAGTCAAATATTAAATTTGTTGTTATTTTTTTGTCCGCTTATGGGCTTACGTATTCTGATAGGCCAGTTTCCGCAGTTCACATGTATCTATCTCGTGCTGCTTCCGAGTCGAGTGGGACGTTAGAGAAGACTCATGAGATGTTTGAAATGTTCATCATATATGAAGATACGAAATTTCTGGTTCAAACTGGGTTTTTCACCAGGTATACAAAGGCAGTGAGTTCAGATCACAACAATACGTTATGAATACACTTTTTCGTAAAAATGTTCGGACAATTCAACTATATCTTGCGAGTTTCATCGGAGCCTGATATGCAGCGCTGTCCGTTAGAGAACAGGTGCTGATGTTCAAAAACTTGGTAACGCGTCGGTTACCGCCTCAAGGAAAGATTTGAGTTCGAGTTTCATGTTAAAATCGTAAAAATTTGAAAAAATCTAAAACTTATGAACATTTTTTCCGCATTTTTCGAACAAAAATTTTTTATGTTTTTTTTTCAAATCTGTGGGTAAAATAAAGAAAAAAGCTACTTTAACTTTTTTCCATAGATGCCTACATATTTTCTGATCGCTGTTTGAAAAAATCATAAAATCTTTATTTTTCATCTTTTGTCGACTTTTTTAGAAATATTATGAAAAATTTTCCGCAATCAAGTACAAAATTTTTTATTATTGTGGTTTTTTGAATTATGCATAAAAAAAACAGGCAGAATCACGTATTAAATTTTCTTGTATCTATTAAATCTCCGTATGTCAACTCATGGGATGGTCGCGCGATTATCATTTCTAAACTATTGATGAAATTTACAACACTTGGTGCACAACCGGTTAGTGACATTTGGCACTCCAATTTTTTAAAATTTTAATCTTTGTAAAAAATTTCCAATAAAATTTTGGGTGTTATAGGCGGCATTTCTTTTGATAGTCAGGACATTTTTTAATATAAAAACGCAATTGAAGGTCAATTTTTAATCTCAAAAAAAGATGTTTTTCTCTACTTTTGGCCATTTTTGACCATTTTTATTGAAAAACTTTGATATTAAGGGAAATTCTTTAATGTGCAGAATTTTAAAGGTACTTTTTAGCCGCATAACACCCAAAAATGGCTGAAGTTTATAAATATCGTTATAAAAATTGGCGTTGCAATGACAAGTATTGTTTTATATTTCACAGAATACTTAGTTATGTTAAGAAAATAAAAATATAAACGTTTGCCAATAATGAACACCTTTCATTGAAGATAAAAAATAAAAAAATTAATTTTCACATTTTTTTCTTTCATATATCGCTCTGAAAAATGTACCAATCTTCCGGAAAAGTCACTGTAAAATTCAAAAATCAAATCATAATTTTTAAAGTGTGCTTTATAATCCCCGCCTTCAGCTGAGTAATCGCTTTAAAACCTTTTTATGTCTTAGATGTCTGCTCATTCGCATCATATACAGAGGGAGGCCCCATATCCGCCGGCCCCAATATCGGCCGAATTTGCCAAATCGTCGAAAAAACCTTTCACGATTTTTGCTTAATTCCTGCCAGTGTCCATATTGCCGAAGTTGCGTAGGCGTTTCAGGTTTATATAACAAATCACTTCGAGTGCGTCATGAATGACGTCATATTTCAAGATATAATTTCTCAAATCTACTTTTGTCAATTTCATTAGATTGAGTTTGGTGGAGTACGTAATTCTCACATTTTGGTATTTTACTTCATTTGAACCTAATTTAAAAACTCCTTTCGAAAAATTGAATTAAAGACGTCATTTCGAACGCCGCACGCTTTTTTCATAATTTGAACGAAAAAATTATTGCTGTCTCAATATCGCCGAAAGTGCCCATATCACCGATTTTTTTTGGAAACCAACTTTCCGCGATATTGGCCGCCCTGTAGTACAAAAATACAAAAAAAGATAAAGTATCGTCACCAAAAGAAAGTCAGTTTAGTTTTTACTCAAGATTTACAGAATATTTCTAAAAATACAAAACTAATGGCCCATTAATAATTAAATTAGGTCTTATAGGTCAAAAAATGTCCAAAAATCTCCGCTTGTCATGTCTCCACGTTTAAAAAAAATATAAAAATTAAAATAAAGTTAGTTTCATTTTTAAATATTCTATGTCAAAATTAGACAGTGATGCAAAAACAAAATCGGATTTTTCATGTCATGTAGAACACGGGGAAACAAATGTTCCTCGAATCCCCTAAATAAACTCAAATTTACCGATTTTAAATACTTTTTTCTTGTATAATAAGATAATTTTCTTTCCACTTATTTTGGTGGAGAAACCCTTATTAATCCAAATCAAAAACTATGATTGTACTCAATAATGATTGAAGAGTTTGGAGAACATGACGAGCTCAACGTTTACGAGCTTCTTAAATGTTTCAAAGGGATTGAGAGGTGAAAGAAGCCCACGAGTATACGGTTATTCTTCTTAGAAATCATTTTTTTTTGATGAATCATTATTAGGAACAATCAATATTTGAAACTTTTTTAAATCTAATAACTTTAGTTCAAAATAACTTAAGGGGTAAATAGACTCTGATTTAATAAAGGCCTTAAGAGGCATTAAAAAATGCTCCCAATTGATACGGGGTGATAATTAAGTGTACAAGAAACCAAAATCATCAAAAACAATTATTCGAATTTTCGCAATTTTTTCGATTTTTTCTAAGTATTTTTTTTAAAGATGAAGTTAAAAAATAACGTTTGCTCGAATTTGCACGCACTAAAACTTAAAATATCGACCTTGACGTAAGCTAACTTTCTCATCAGTGTTTTACTGGCCTTTCTTTTGAGCCTTACTTTCAAAAAAAGTCGAAGGCAACTTTTTTTTTCGGGAACATTTTTTAGAAAATGACCAAAAAAATCATATTTCGAGTTTCACAGCTGGAAATTGCAAAAAGCCCGTCTTAATCTCTTACAAAATGTTCTGGAGGAATACTTGGTAAAAAATTTAGGCCATTTTGGGCAAAATATTCTTCATAGGGAAAAGAGGAGATAGATTTGAAGTCTGAAATTGTGAAAAATGTCGGTTATTTGGCGTTCTGAATTTTTCAGTCGCCGGATCGATAAAAAGCTCGTCTTAAAAGATTGGCCATACCCTACCGTTACTGATCTGTAAAATTTGAGCTCGATTTGATATACCGTCTGGGAGGAGATAGTTTTTCAAGTTTGGAAAAAGTTCACCTTGTTACGAATACTGTACCTATTGGTGATAAATGGTCAAAAAATAATTTGTGATGGTATTTTTTAGCAAGATCAAGGATAGACTACAAATTAGCATTTTCGGTTTTTCTGCCATGAACTGTTAATTTTCAGTCATATTTCACCAAGAAAATTCAAATCAGAGTCGTATACGGTATACCGCCTTAAAGGGAGTACTGTCGCAGGTCTAAGGCAAAAAACAGGGTTTCCAGCGTCGCCTCAATGAAGTACTAAGAAACAGCAGCGAACATATGTATTTCAGTTTAGGGATAATTGAACATTAATCTTGGCTTTTTACAAAACAATCGAAAGGCCTCTGATTGGCCGACCAATCAGGAACGACCTTTCAAAAGTGGCACTAATTTTCAACTCAAAAGCCTACTCCTCCGCTGAGTTTTGAAGATAGAGAATACTTTATAATAGCTTTTATTGCCATAAAGAACGTGGCAGAACCCCAAGTTCAGTTTTAACTTCAAAACATTTCATCCGGCGCTTTAAATGAGCAAAAAACTGTTTTTTGGCCTTATTTGAGTGCCTCGGGAAAATACTAACTCCTCCCTGGATTTTGACGGCAGAAACCTAAAAACTGGTATGTAACGATCCTTAAGGATACGCGCGCAAAACCCCAAGTTCACAATTTGCGCATGTTTTGTATCTCGTCTTTTTTTGGAAACCGCGATTCAAATTATCGAAATTTCCAAAAAATTTGAATAAATGAGAGAAATATTTTCTCAAATCCGGGATAAAATACTTTTTTCATGACAATTAAAAATAAAAAAGACTTCTGATCAACTTACATTGTTTTGTCCATCAATTTCAGAAAAAAAATTTTAAAGATAACTACGAAAAATTCATGTCCGAGTCTCTAAATGCTTATACAGTACTCCTTAAGGGGGTAAGGGTCGCAAAATGGTAACTTTTGCTACTCCACTTTACCAGAATACTAAACTGCTTCAAAACTTTTGAGAATAGCCATTTGGTAGATCTATCCTTAATCTACAGAAAAAATTACTCAGAATATTTTTTGGGACCGATCCTGGTGACCCAACACAATGCAGCGATTCTAGAAACCTAATCAAATTTCAAAAACTATCTTTCTCCTGAGATGCTCGCCATACGATTTGACTCCAAACTTGGTATGACACGGAAACACTTATGGTTGTAAATATGATGGTGGGGATTTTTTAAATTTCCAAATAGTTTTTTTTTGAATGAACGATGTTCGATGTATCGAATCTATTCCGTTTATCAGATGTATAATTTAAATGGATATTTTGTTATTATACGTGGCAAAATTTAAAAAATTTTCTATTTTAGTTGAATCTAGAAATGGATTTTAGTAAACCGGAAGTGAAAACTCGGAAATGAAAGTCGTCGATTTAGTCGACAGTACCACCAAATTAAAAGTTAGTTTCAACTGATCAAAAATCTGCGTACAGCTTTTTGATATTTTGAGTTTTTCTGTCGAGGAAGTGGGTTTCAATGTTTCCAAAAAAAAAAGGAAAACTCAGGAAAATTCTGAAAGAAAATGAAAAATTTCGAAACTTTTTTTTGGTTTTGTTTTTGTTTTTTTTAAATAGTTCATGCTTTCTGAGTGTTCCCTAGCAATTTCGTTGCCTATTTTTACACCCCCCCAAAGTACCCTCAAAAGACTGCGACCGCTACCGCCCTTTAAGTCAAATAGACGGAAAAATTCAAATAAAAAATTAACAAATTTTTAATTTTTAATTTTTCACCTACCGCTTGATTTCCAAGTGGCGTCGAGGCTAAAAGTGTATTCTCTACTAAATTATATATAGGCGTTTTCAGAGTACTATTACTTCAGGGGAAACTACACGCGGTTAGGTGAAATTAAAACAAAAATTTGATACTAATAGGGCTTATTAGGCTTCATCTTGATAATTGAAAAAGACAGGAATTGCGAACGGGTTCAATAATGCTATCTTCAAAAAAACGAATGAATAGTATATTCTAGTCTAACTTGAATTTTTAATGTAATCATTTTGGTCTCGACGCCACTTAAGGAGGTAGCGGTCGTAAAAATGTACCTTTGTACTCCCACAAGAATACCAAAACTGATTAAACTTTTGAGAAATAGCCATTTGGTATAGATCTAATCCTTAATCTACAAAAATAATTAATCAGAATAATTTTGGCCGACCCTCGTGACCACCATGCAAGCGAGTTCTAGAACACCTAATCAAAATTTCAAGTTATACTTCTCCTAGAGCTCGCATACAATTTATACTCAAACTTGGCACTAAACACGGAAACACTTATGCTCGAGTATGTTGCTTAAATTTTTTGAATTCAGACTAGTATCTGCAACTGCGGAAACCGCCTTATTACGAGGTTTTCGCTTTTACTACTCCTCCTAGGTTAATTTCAGAATGCAATTAATTTGGAGAAAAGAAGAGAAATATGTTACTGTTATTTTGTTGCTTCTGATTTTGAAAATTTCTTGTTTAATTCTAGAAAATCGCATTTTAGTGAACCAGAAGGAAAACTCGAAATAAAAGTCGTCGAATTTAATCGAAATAACCATCAAATTGAAGCTTGGGTGATGCGAGAAGAAATTCCTGCTTACAGCTTTTTCATATTTTGAGTTTTTCTGGTCAAAAATTGGATTTCAATTATATTCCAAAAAAATAACCTCAGAAAAATTCCAAAAAATGAAATTTTCGAATCTTTTTGTGGATTTTTTTTTTATAAGTTTATGCTTTCTGAGTGTTTCCTAGCAATGTCGTGCTATTTTTTACACCCCAAGTACCCTAAAAAAGAGTACGAACCGCTACCCCCTTAAAACTGTAAGGTTCCAAACCGTTCACAATTTAGGCTTTTGGAAACGACCTATATTATTAAGTTTTAAGATCGCTCAAAATGACCAGACACATTTAATGTAAAATTTGAACAAAAAATGTTCCGAATCGGACCATTTTTCTTATTGTTAAAAAACTTATTGAGATGGTAATGTTTTTAATTTAGTTTTTGAAGGAATGGAAATTTTGAAATTATCAAATGTTTTAATGTTTTAATAAACGTTTTAATAAAATTGAGAAATGCTCCCGTTGAGGTTTGGATGCTGTCTTCTTTTATATTCCAAATTTTGAAATAAATTTCGAAAATCTTCAGAAGCAAAATAACTGCATCAAGTATTATATTTTCCCCAAAATCTCTGTGTTTTAGGCTAAAACTTTTAGCAATAATGTTTGACAATTTGTTATCGAGAGCCTTTTTTGTTATTCATCTTAATTACCGGTATTTGAATCAGTTAACTGTCGCCTTTACATATTTTGAGAGAAAAATACAATCTGATGAAAGCTGAGATTTGGCTGTTATCGGTTATAAAATTTATTTTCGATTTGGAGTAAGTGATTTTTGCCAATCAGAAAGCCGTCAATTTTTCGCAAAATTTTTGAAAAATTTTGAGCAAAATGCTTTTTTTCATTTTTATATAACTATCTAGATTTTCAATGCTGAAAAACCGTAACAGACTAGCCGAGATTCGAAAAATCAATGATTTTAATCAAATTTACCGTGTGAAAATAAAGCACCCTTACTACAGATTGATAATATAAATAGAATTATTATTAGAATTAAGAGATAAACATCATTTTACGGGAAATTGGTTAATATCGACTATTTAGTCAACGACCCTTAAAAAAATTGATGTAATCTGGGCACTAAATGCATAAAAACCGTCCAGGAATCTAAAGTGCCCTATAAATTTGTAACGGATAATTAATAATAAAAATTGAAGGGATCGATGGATTAAATGCTGAACTCAAGTTTAATGAAAAATATTAAAATAACATTCCGATGCGTACGATAAGCGTACCCTGTCTTGAAGGGGTGGTGTGGTGATTTTGAATTTTGGAGGCTTGTACGGCTAAACTGATGACCGTGACATTTTCTATCAATACAATGAAAGATCTATCCTTGATCTCGCGATTCATTAGACAATTCAGTGCCAATCCCATAAACATCTGGTTAACCGCGGTTAAACACGAGTCCCTCAGCTTTTTCAAAGAAACAGGGATCCTAGAGCTTATAATCGGAAAGTTTTGAGATTTGGTGATAATCCGGAAAATTTCTGAATTTTAGTGAATAGGAGCTATTTTTTACGATTTTTGCCTCAGAGGTCAGCAATCTGGTTGAATATGCCGAAAAATGGGTTTTTTCGACGTTTTGATACAAGGCTTTTTCTGTGGAAATGCCAAAACGTCATTTCGGAATAAAGCAAGCCCAAGGGTTGGTGAACTGAATGGGAAGTACTTTTTTGAAATTTTTCGGCCTGCATTGGCTGTAAAATCGACAAAAAGTGCGGAAAATCGAAATTTTGAAGCATAAAAGTATATGAGAAATCATGCACAATTTTTGTATACGATTGCTGGAAACGATTTAGCACATTTATGGTCTCATTTTTAACCAAACAGCAGGCGCACGAAATATTCATAGAAAAAATAGGGTTTTTTCTATGAATACTTGCGCTCTGCATGTTTGAAAAATGAGACCAATAGTTGCGACTAATATCGTTTCCACGCAAATCGTAAATCTTTTGTCTTTAGTTTTATTTCACTTTTATGTTCAAAATTGTCGATTTCGCGCACTTTTGTCGATTTACAGCCAATCAGGCCGAAAATTCAAAAAAGTACTTCCCATCGAATGTTCACCAACCCTTGGCTTGCCTATATTTCCCGAAATGAACGTTTCTGGCATTTCCACCAGAAAAGCCTGTATCAAAAACGTCGAAAAAACACCATTTTCGGCATATTCAACCAGATTGCTGACCGCTCTGAGGCAAAAATCGTGAAAAAATAGCCTTCCTATTCACTAAAAATTCAGACATTTCCCGATATCACGCAAATGCTCAAAACTTTCCGATATAAGCTCTAGGATCCTTTGTTTCTTTGAAAAAAGCTGAGGACTCGTGTTTAACCGCGGTAACCAGAATGTTTGGTGGGAATTGCAGCTGATTNTTTGTGAAAAACATATAATTATTTTTAAACAGAGCAATAGAAAATCAGTTGACATTCAATATGAGGTAGTTTCAAATATAAATTGAGGTTCAATTTCATCTTATTATTCCACTTTTGTGTGTAACTGGAGGTAATTTTCGCAACTTTTAGTTTTCTTATCCTCATTGAATGCCTTTTAATTCGTTTAAAAAAAATTAGTTTTTTCAATTGTATAGCAAATTGGCTGAATATTATTTTAAGCTATTGAAAAATGTATGTTGATAATGAAACTTTGCTAATATGGCTCGATTTATAAGTATGGCGACGCGTCGCCATAATCGAGTCTGGGTACAGATTCGTGTCTAAAGTCTACGAGTTAATAATGGATAGTTTTTGTTTCAAGAAAAAAGTTAAGAATCAAGGAGTGTATTAACAAAACTAAATTTATTCGCAAATTGCGCTTATATTTAAAAATAAAAGGATTACAATTGACAAATAATTGAATTATGATTCGAAATTATTTTCAAAATTTTAGGCCCCATAAATGATTTGTAAAAATGAGAGTATATAATCACATAAAATATACAATTAAGTGAAATAAATATTCTTCAATTAAAAGATAGGCGTTTCAAACTATTTGAAAAGTAATTTGAGGGGAACTGTAGTACTCAGTTATATGTCATATAAATCTCAAGAAAATATCGGCGATATTAGCACTGGAATATTTCAGCTAAAATCGTGAATTGCGATATCGCCCTTTGTATATAAAATTTCAATTAAATATTGTTTATTCAACGATTCGGTTTATTCCATTACCAAGAGTGAGAAATAAATAAGATACAGATTCATCGAACAAAAACAAAAAAAGTTTTGTATTTGTTTGTGAGACACAATTTTATATAACTTTTTTGCAATTAAAAATTTTCGTGTCAACTTTTCCGTTTAAATTTTCGTTCTGTTTTTCATTAATACCTGGTGATGAATAAAAATATATTCGAAACGTTGTAAAACAAATCAATTTTTTAATTGCAAAAAAGTTATGAAAAAAGTTTTGTTTCGAAAGTAATTTAGCGAATAAAAAGATAGACTATATAAAAACGAAAAATCTACAAAATACGGCGTCATATAAAACTATATTATTTTGGTAGTCGCTCATATTGCATAGATTTTTTGTACTCTGAAGTTTCACGCAGTTTCTCTTAGAATTCCGATGATTTTGAATGAAGAATTACAAAAAATATTTAAACGAATAAAAACCTGAAATAGCACCGGTGCTATCATAAAGGTCAAAAGTTGATTAATAGCATTTATTTATCCACATATCCCCTATTCACACTTTTGTGAATATCCCGGCCCTACTACTTAAAAACACACTACGTTTACTAATCAGGGCCGGGATATTCACAAAAGTGTGAATAGGGGATATACATGTACGAAATATGTACGATATTTGAATTGCCAAAAAAAACTCAGTCTAAAAATAGAATGAAATACTTGATTCTGATTGGTTTAACTTTCAACCAATCAGAATTCGGCTAAAGTCTCAAAAATTAAAAAAAATCATATTATTGATCAGTGTAAAATTTCACGTGAAAATTATAATCTCAAATTTTTGGTGCAATGATATTTGTGCGACCGCGGACTGCCTGAATGAATTATTACATGCACTTGGTAAGTTGTCGATCAACTTTGAACCAAATTTGTCATATGTTGGTATTCCCTTTAAAATATTTGGATTACGCCGAAACTTTCACGTTTTATGACCATAGAAGAAAGCGGCATACGACTTGAGTAAACACGGTTTCAAAGGGCCCGTTTGATCCTGGATAAAGATAAACGAGAATTGAGCGATGAATTGACGATTTTCTGATCGACATTTTTGCCAAATATTTAGATGGCTACCCCCTAAAATAGCTGGATTTAACATTTTTTTTTCAATATCTCTAAAATTTTAATTCCCTAAATTAACCGCTAAATTGGTCCTAAATCAAGTCAATTACGCTTGGCTCAAGATCAACTCTCTAAGACGAGATTTCCGATCGAAAAAAAGTTTTGGGTGAGAACTAATAATTTGGAATTTTTATCTTATTTTCGCGGGTTTTTAATCAAAAAAATCTTAAATTTACTTTTTCGGTCATTAGCGGTGGATAAATTACATCTCATGGATCACTTAGCTCCCGGGACCGCTCAAAAGTTTGTAGTGAAAAAACAGAAAGGTATTTACAGGTGGTGGTTTTAAAATTTAAATTACTTTAATTATAACTACTTTTGAGCCCATCCATTATGTATTCTACGAAAAGATTTAATTTTAAGGGAGTTTGCGTTAAAAATACAAACCTGTCAAAAGTTCCTGTCAAGTTCGAAGAATTTTTTAATATCAGAAAACCATATATAACATTTTTTCTCATGGTTTTTTCTAACGTTTCGCTTTTATTTTTCGATTGTTACATTACATTTAGCATTTTCAAAGATCTGGTTTTTCTTCAAGTTTAAGTTTTAAAAAGACTAATAATGATTCTAGAAATTTTAGGAATTTCTTGAAAATTAGCAGATTTATTTAGCATGAGTTTTTTATAAGTATAATATATATAGCCTATATTTTACTGATTTTCATTCTACGGACAAAAATGGCTATTAACGATATTACATTTTACGTTATTAAAAAATTAAAATTTACTGTTATATATTAATATTATAATATATATACTTATAAATACTATATTATTAATATTGATATATAACAGTAATTTTTTAATTTTTTTTAATGACGTTAAATGTAATATCGTTAATAGCCATTTTGGTCCGGAGAATGAAAATCAGTGAAATAAAAAATATAACTATAGTTTTAAGCAGGTTATATTTCGCTTGTTATCATCGTATCTCATCTGTGAAAAGTTCATGAGAAATTCATAAAATATTGGCGTGTGCATATATTTCATATGACATTAATTATGTCATATTATGTTAATGAATATGCAGCTTATTATAGGCTACGTCTATAATAGGTAATATTACTTATTTTTTGAGAATTGCTTTTAGAGATCAAAGTTCATTTACTCTCAAATTCGTCAAAAATAGGATTTGGAATAAAAGTTCCAAAACTTATTTTGAGTAAAAATCATAATTTTCAATATATTTTTGTCAGTAACTTGCATAATAAAAATGGTTGTAAAATTAGTAAGATTCAATGTCTATATATGTATCACGAGAGAAACGTAATTACCTCAAAAATTTTTTTTTGTATAAATTCAGATTTTTAGAGGTTTTTATAAGCAAACCGTTAACAAAAATGAAAATTTTCCAAAAATTAAAATTTGTTATTAACATTCTCCCGATTCGATTCAGTAAACTAACGCAATAAAAAGTAGAGTCAACGGGTTATTACTTCAAAAGATAAATCGAGGTTAATGAAAATTTAACTTGGAGAAAATAGAAAAATTTGGAAAATTTTTTTTATCGAAATCACTTTTTTTTTGGAATCAAACCGTCAACAAAAATGAAAATGTAGCTAAAATTAGCTTTCTATTAGCTCTTCTGAGTCTTGAGATATGGTCTCCGTCGGATACCTTCTTAATATTTCATCTATAAATCAGAGTCTATAATTTGACATCTGCTAAATCTTGGTGGGACCCTCGGTTGGTTCCAAATTCAGNAGTACCGATTATTTGCCTGACTTTTTTGGCTAACATATGCTCTCCAATTGATGTATCTATCTCCCACCACGAAAGTTCAGATGATAAAATCTTATTTTTACCGATTAACTAGCATATGTTTGCATTATTTAAATAAGTTGGATTTATTTTCAAAATTGAGTTTATTTTTACACTACAGTTTGCGTACAAAATCGATGGCTAATCTTGAAGTCATTATAACAAATACCTTTGCTATAAAAAATATTCTATAAACTTTATGACTGGGAGTCTTTAATTATTAATCAATTCGGACAGTAATTATCATTGATTATTCAAATCGCACTATATAACGACAACAAAGAAGCTCCTGAAAATATAAGACTTCATTTTTTTTCATTTTTCAAAACAACGATCTCACAATAAATTTGCTATATTAAAAACCTTTACAAACCTGTTTCTTATGTCTAATTAATCAAACTACTTTCATGCCTGAATTTACATACATTTGAAGATGACACTTCTGGAGAAAAAAATTGTTATTTTTTCATATTTCTTGTCTAGATGAGAGATAAAATTCAGAAGGAGACCGTCAGTTGCAATAAAGCCTATTAAATCTTTTAAATAGACTTAAGGTGATTTCACAAAGGCTATGCAACGTCTATTAGACTATAAACGGGGGAGTATTGGAGATTGAAGGGTATCCGTGACCGAAGAGCCATACAATGAAAATTAACAGCTGTTTTATCTAAAAACATCCAAAATTCTCACTTTTTGAGATTATTGCAAAATGTTATTATTTAATTATTAATATTATTTAATTAATATATATTTATAATTGCAAATTTGAAAACAATCACTTCAAATAAGCTTGATCCTAAATGCAGCTTCACCAGTCTAAATAAGTAAAGGTTGAAAACAACAAGAAAAAACTATTTTTTCTCTCTTTCAAAAAAATAAAATTCAAAATAAGATTCCAACTTCCTTTTTTTCAAGAAGGAAGTAGCCTCGAGAATGGGGGGAAAGATGATGACAGTGTCAAAAAGAAGCAGTTTCAGTCTATATCTAGGAATAATATTGCAATAGAAATAAGAAAAAGTACTGGTATCCTAAAGTGTGTGGTCCAGAAATTGTTGTTCTAAGTTACATAGATTAAAGTTGAGGTGTGAAGAAGGGACCTAAAAATTGCAGAACTTTTCATCGGATCTCACCTCCTACCTCTTATATACATGTATACTGGAGTGAGATATGACGAGATAGAACCATATGGATTATGGATTATTTTTGCAATTAACTGAGCTTTTTTATAGAGAGGAGAAGGACTGAACAATTTTTTGTGCAAAATTTTATTTTATTCTTAATTTTGAGTCATATGGATTACCCGCCCTCAGAATACAAATCCTAAATATTTGAATGATACAAACAACGCAAGATATTAGCACCCGCAATCAAACCCTTGATTGCGGAATAGGCCGATTTCATTGGTCAGATTAAGAAAGGATCAACCAATCAAATGCTCAGATTTCGCATTTTTCAAATATTTAGGATTTGTACTCTGAGGGCGGGTATCCATATACTATCACTGGACTTCATGGGCGGAGAGAGGAGTTATTTATTATCAAGAATGAATCTTCCCTCTTCCCATATTTAGTTGGTATCTTATATGCTTATCTACTGTATTCTAAATCTTCAACATCTTTTTTTTCTTATTTTTTTCAACTTTATATTTCGACTAAAAATTCGACTAAAATGTTCGAAAATTTCTTAAGTAAAATTTTGGTCATTTCAGAGAGAAAATCGACCGGCAAATTTATGATATTAGAAAAAAAATCCCTCGTCGAGATATTTCACTAATTGTATGTTATTTTATAATTTCTTTCAGTTATGGTAACGTTTTTGATTTATTCATTTTCAACCATTATTTAATAATAAATAATTTTATTTTTATTTTAATTATTTAATTAATTTTAAGAAATGTTATTTTATTCATAGAACGCAAATAACGCACTTTCAGATTTGATGAGCTTTGATTTGGGTAAAAACCGGCAAATTAAAGTGCAAACCGGTGATGTAACTGGTTGAATTAAAACAAAAATGTTAACTAGATTCGCTTCAAACATGAAATGCGCCATAATAACTTGTTCAAACACAGTAAAATTACAACCTACGCGCATTGAGCCAACCAAATTATTTCAATTTTTAGTTCAACAACACGTGGGTGATGTGCGAAGGTTCTAATTATATGTTTTAGTCGAGATTATCGTATACCGACTGATTAGCGGAAGCTTATATACTAAAGAAAAATAGAGTTCACCTCAGCCAATCATCTCCATGCATTTTCCATTATCAGAATCGGTATTCTCCTGTATCCGAGCAGAAATCTATATGGATTACAGACCCTAAGAGATAGGATCCTGATTATTTGAATGATACAAACAATGCGGGATACTAGCACCCAATCAAAACCCTGGATTGCCGAATAGGCCGATTTCATTGGTCAGACTTGGGAGGGATCAACCAATCAAATACTCAGATTCCCTATTTTTCAAATATTCAAAATCTGTCCTCTGAGGGTCTAAAATCCATATATAGACTATAAAATAGAATTTGCCTTATTTTTTTGGGTCCGCGCAAAACCATACAAAACAGATGACTCAACCAGTACAATATGTAGTATATCTCATAATTTATCTGATATATTGCATCCGTATCTTTACTAACTTTATATCCAAGAATTTTTACAAAGGTGAAAATCCTAATTATAAAAGCCAAATTAAAAAGACATTAAATAAATATTGCGATTTTTTTTTCTCAAAATCGAAAATGACTTTGATGCTATTGATGATTTAGAGCAAGTGTATTCAACTTCATATTCAACAGAAAGTTATTCTTGCGTTTATTTCCTTCTTAGAAACACTTCCCCCCTCAAAATTAACACTTTTGGCCAGTGTCCCGCATTTGTCCCCGATTTCAGTTCGTTTGATCCTATACGAATTGTTCCATTCAGTGATTCGACTAATTATGACTCCAAATGGCTGAGAAATACTTTTGTGTGTATGGTTATTTTTGCCGATGAACAACCATCTCTTTAAAAAACCATGGAGATATATTTTTCTTTTAAATTATAGTATATTTAATAATATAAAATTGAACTGTTTTAAAATTTTGACCATGAAAGTAACAAATTAAGGTTATAAATTAAGTTACAAATTACCCGGCGTAATTAAGTGGTTTTCAAACAATTAGCCTGGGCTCGTTTGAAGACCCAGAATATTGAAATTTTTCAATTCGAAAGATATTTGCCTGAAATTTTCGAAAAAATTAATTGAAATTTTCCGAACTTATCATGAGGCCGTGATTTTCGAATTGTGAGTCAGAATTTATGAAAAAGTCCTAATTTTCAGAATATTCCTGCAGTAAAAAAATACAAAAATTGTAAAATTTTCTTGTAATTTTTGTTTAATTTTTTCCTAGCGAGCAGAATAACAAGAAAATTAATGCAAAAAAATAAGTTTATATCAGATATGGTTTA
>SCLH01000164.1:80410-107218 GCA_004367855.1 Oikopleura vanhoeffeni
AAAATTTTTTTTTTGTACGTACCGCTAACAAAAATTCGATTGCAAGAAAAAATAATGTTTTTATCACGTATATTGTTCAAAAACACTTTTTGTTGTTTCTGTTTATTTGCTGCGCTTCGGCCAACCCCCCTTTTAAAAAAGGCATTTTGACACATTTTTTCAACAATTGCGGCTTTTATCCAAGAACAATATATAGGTATAATTTTCGTGTAGTCCCGAATTTTAAATAATTATATCCCTCTTCTTAATTTCCGTTAAATTTGTAAGGCGCGTTAAAACAATAAATACGGCCCTTGAGTTTTTTCTGAAAATAAAGAAAGGTTCACCGGCGCGAAATTAAAAGTTAAAAACCTAGTTTTGCGCGGCTTTTGCTAGGATTTAAGCCTAACTTAAAAAATCATTCAAAAGTGGTGATTGAGATGTCTTGAGAGGCCTAGCCCGGTTCAATAGGATGAGTTTTCAAGCGTTAAAATGGAAAGATGACAAATGCGAACACTTTCCTAGCACTTCAATTGACAACAAACAATAATATAGTTTTGGCACTCTTTGATTCAGTTTTAGGATGTGCTTGAACGAAATATAAATATATTTGTATGACATTACCGGCATTTTTATTATGTTTATGCAAATATTATGACAAATAAAAAGTTTTATAAGTCGATTTTTCTATAAGTGAACAAAATAGTGATACGGAAATGAATTTATAATGGGGCTAAAAGCATTTGGTCTATTAATTTCACATTTGTAGTGAGTTATAAAGCAAAATTGATTCGACCAGAGTTTTCCAAATACATACAATAGTGAAACTGTTTTTTAAGAAAAATCGAAAAAACTTGACATGTGAAAAACCTATTTTTAAAAAATAATTTTTGATCGGTCAATCAAATATTTTCATCGCCTCCAGACAGAAATGATATCTTCATTTTCGACAGAGACAAGTCCTTAAAATTTTGACAAAATTATTTTCCGTGTTTAAAACCACATTTAATTTTTAACACTTTCACGATTTTGACTTAATCAAATGACTACTACGGTAGTATAATTCCCGAATCAAAAAAGTTAGATAAATCATTTTTCAACCAAAAGATAGAGAATTGTGAAAAACTTGAGCATTGTGAATTTTTAAAAATTCGTGTGAATTTTACTATGAGAACGGGCGCGTTAAATGACCACTCAGTGCCAATTGGCACTGTTTGAGTACCCGGGTTAAGAATATATTTTTGCACTGAGGTTTTTAATATTATGAAAAAATAAAAAAATTTATAAGTCAACTTTTCTATAAGTAAAGAAAATAGTGATACGGAAATGACTGAATAAATTTATAATGGAGCTAAAGGCATTTGTTCTATTAATTTTTCAAATTTTCTGAAGATCAGTCTAAATTTCCGCCTGAATTCAAGTCGTTAATACTTAATAAAATCAGTAATTGTAACGAACGGTTCGCAAAAATACATGGCAAGATCAAAATGCTGAAAACATTTGTTTTCTGAATTATTCAGACCATTTCAAATCTTCAGAATTAAAGTATTTTATAACAGGTCAAAATTTTGGAGTGTTTATATAATGAAAATCTTTAATTTTTAGTTTTTTTACCGTTTCGAAATTTCTGGTCTTGCACATTTTGATAACATTTTCGAACATTTCGTGAAAAAATTTAAGTAAAATACTGTTTTCAATATCCTTTATCCAACCGAAGTCACTCCTGATCTTGAAACAAACTTCAGTTACCGTTTTCGGCGGGCAGCATAAAGAACAACCAAAGTAAAAACGATAAAATATATGATTACACAATGCTATTTACCGTAATATAGTAATTCGGCTATACTGTAATTCGGCTATGAAAAATTTCGGCTAGCAATTGGTAGACTCCGAAATAATTATTCGGCTATCTTTTTGGTATGACTGACTGTAATTCGGCAATTTTTGATTTTTTTTTAATTTTGACAAGAATTTTTGAACAAACCTCATTTCTTATTAATAAAATTATTGTTTAAGGGGGTACTGGCGTCGATTTATTAGGAGTTATTATAATAATAAGTTACATTACTATAGAAAGCAGCTTTCTGAAAGCTATAAAAACTAAATTAATATCTTACCATTATTAACACTCTTATTTAATTTTCAATTTTATATAAAAAAAATAATTTTAACTATTATTGTATGATAAAAATTATATAATTCATCCAACCAAAGTCACTCCTGATCTCCTGGTATTTTTTATATAGCAAAATTCCCGTCAAATTGAATCATTTTCTTTTTTGAAATTCTATTTTAGTAAACAGTTGTGTATCAATACCGATCTATACATTTTTCTGACGCAAAACGTGCGGTATATTGTTTGTAGCCGATATTAGCAGATGAGCACTAATGCGGAATGAGTAGGTTATGGAGTCTACCCTTATGGCTTTTGACAAAAACCATTATTTTCAGCAGAAAAAGGCTGAGTTTTATTTCTTTGATTATAAAAAGCAGTTTTGACGCCTTTAATTATTAAAAGTAGATAATGTACTCTACTTCACAGTTTATATTGCAAATTTAACATGACAGAGTAGGTGTTTTTTGAGGAAATCCGCTGAGATTGCTGATAAGAATTAGCTATTTTAACCTCGCCATGTTTTTTGAGCTATTGTCTTTAGACTTATCACATTTTTAATCACATTTCCCAGGATAAAATGAGCATAAAATGGAGATACATTCTTTGACATAAAAATTGGCTTATGGAGGTTGTAGGGTCACCATCTTATCTTTTTATCCATAACAAATAACAGCATTATAAATTTTATACTGAGTTCAACAAAGTCAGTTATCTTCTAGAATAATTGAAAAAAATTCCGAAACATTCTATCTAACATTTTCTAGGTAATTTCAAATCAGAAAATGTGATTTTGGTGAATAATATACAAAAAATCAAATGTTTATGGTGTTTATGACTACAACGACCACAGATATTTCAGAAATGATTTCAAAAAGTCCACGACCCCGGAAAAGCCAAAATCAAAATTTCGACAATTTTTCAAATCGAGCTCAGGAGCGCCACCCGTCAAAATTAGAGAAAATGCGTCGAGAGCGATCTATCTTTAGAGCGTTCGAATATCAATATATCCAAATTATCAATATTTTCGATGTATACTCAGACCGCCATATTTTCTTCCCGAAAAAAACAAAAAAAAACCGTGTGGAAGTAATTTTGTTAATTAATTATGTTACTCAAGGTCAGTGAGTAGTTCTGTCGTTATAAATAAGTTAACATCTGAACAAAAATGCACCCAGATTTTGGCTTGCAAGTCATAACTCTCTGGTGCTATATTTTGTTGTCTACTAGTCAAAATGTATTCCGTTATTTATTATTTTTATCATATGTCAGTAAACAAATACTGTATACGTCCTACGGTATGCTGGTCATTAACCAGACAAAATAGAATATCAATAATATATTGATTAATAATAAATTTTGAGATATATCTAAGCCTACCGGATACCGCGGTATACCGTATACTTTTTCGACGAGTAATTTTTTCCTCTATCTTTTGCTATGAAAAATTGTGTGAGCGTAAAATAAATCGGATAAAAATTTAAAAATTAAGGCAATTTACAGATATGTTTGTAGCACTTAGTTTCATATCAATATATAAATTATATTATGCATTGAAAAATATTTTTAAAATACATTCTACGTAGTACGTATAACAGAGAAATTTAGTTTGTATTTAAAATAACTAGAAGACTTTCTAAAGCTGACTTCGTCAAATTTTTCTTCAAGTCAATCAGTTAAAAGTGATAGAACATTTAAATTTATTTTGAAATTTCACTCGACAAACCCTATCTTGAATTTTCAAAAAAGTCTGTATAGTATTTTTATTGATCAATTTTCAAAGTTGAAATTTTCTGAGACAATTATTATCGATAAGTAAAAGAAAAGACTTGTAGCGTCCAAGGGTTAAAACTATCAATATTTTCCGCATACGCATTTTTCTATCGTAAAAAATAAATATTTTAAAATACTCGGCAAAAAACACAAACTCTTAATTTTGGTAGTCCAATTGTTTCCGATTTCATTTTTTTTCTAACCCAGAAAGATTATTCAAAATACTCTGCAGATTTTACTCGATAATGATATGAATATCCCCACATGTTCACCCCACGTGTGCTGCGATTTCCTTTGATAACCGAGCATTGATTTCCAGCATAAAATCGATTCCTTCCGTTCTGTAATTTGATCCAGCTGAATTCGCCACAAAAATCTAGGACAGTTCCTTGATGTGCGAATATCAAAACGCCGAAAAATCGGACGTTGATTTCGAGCGCCCAGTCCAGCTGGGTTAGCGGGGATACGATTTGAGAGCCGCTAGAGGCGCGCGCCTCACGTTGAAGACGAGAGGAGACGGGAAAATGGAGAGCGCACCACACACGATTCATACTACTCTCTAACATTGATACCATTTTTTTGATCAAAATATTTTTATTGAATAATTTTGATAACGAACCCGTCGCATACTACATTCTGAACAGTTAGTAACAAGAGAAAAAACAGAGAATATCGAAGATAAATGCTGTGAAAAATGATGGGGAAAATGAAAATTTTATTGCTGTTTGCGACAGTGGCGAAAGGGACCAAGCCGTTTTTGATAGAGAAACCAGAAGACCAAATAGTAAATATCGGCGATACAGGAAAACGTTACATAATTAAAGTTGTTTCGAATATTAATAATTAAATACAATATTTTAGAGTTTTATTTTTGAAATAAATTGTAATTAATTTTTCTCTGAAAATAGAACATTTCTTAAATTTCATAAAAGTAGTTGTTAATTTTTTTCATTTCAAATTTTGGTTCATAATAATGTTTTTTCCGAATATGATTTCAAATATGCAAAATTTCATTTCGGAAGAAATATTTTTCATTTAAAAAAAAATATATTATTTTCCTTTCGAATTTCGTAACATATTCTCTATGTTCCATTATTATCTGTTACTACGTGAAGCACCCTTTTTGGCAAAATCTGTAGTGTTTCCCTTGTAATAGTATTATGCATATTTTTAATAGTAAAATAAGAGGATCATCCACATTTTAAATGATACTAACCATTATTTATATGTATATAAAGTCGAATATCAATTATTTTTTATGATTTATAAATTGCTATTTTCATGCCAAAAATAGATAGATTTCATTTTTTTTCATAAAGCGGGACCCTCCAAAAATTATTGTTTGTGTAACGTTCATAAAAGTTGAACTGCGGTGCGTAATTGGCGGCCGACGAGTGCCTGAATATGTTTCACGGGCCATCCAATGGATAGATCAAAGCAGAGGACAAACAATAAATACATTTAATAGTGGCCGTCGGGTGAACAAAAAGGTACAAAAAACCTATTATTGAAAAATAACCGCGCAAAGCATAAAAAATATAAATTTTTCTCCTATCTATACCTCATTAATCAATTTTTGCCGTTGAAATTGCCTAACAATTAATTATTTTTTTTGTCCTGCAGAATTTGATTAACTCATCCACGACCGTATAAGGTTGAGAAATGGCTAATGATTGTTTTTGGAAGATTAATATCATCCTAAATTTAATATCTTTTTTGGATATGCTTGACCTAATCACACGGTACGTTTTTATATTTTGAAACTATTCCTACGCGCCAGTAGGTTTTTTAATAATTTGAATTTTGCGCTAAAACCGCAGGGAAAAATTCGTCTTCCTAATCGCAAATTTTTGATATAAAATGTCTAAGAAATTCATTTTTGTGGCTCGATAAGGTTAACATTAGCTCAATTTTTACCCTAAATTTCGCAATTATTGAAAGCACACAATCAATAGAACGTTTCGATTTTGGACAGTTTAATCGACTAGTGCTCCATTTCCGATTTCTTTTCAGATAGATAATAATTTATGCATCGAATTTAATTGATAAATTAAAATATCAAAGATAGACATACGTGGACCTACTATATTCTTTTTGGCCAAATCAACCATAAATAGTATCAAAATATCCTGAAATATTAAAATTAAAGGCTAAAAAAATCATTACAAGCAAACTTTTATTTCATTTTGAGAGGCTAAAGTTTCGGAGTATACATTTTTGATTAAACAAAGACGATTTGAAATAAGGAATTTCAAAAGTCAAAAATGAGTAACGATGTTTTTGACTCATCTTGTAGAGAATTGTGTTCTGGCAATTTAAGACCTAGGATTTTTCTGTTTTTAAAAAATTTCTTCAAAAAATCGTTTTTTTGGTTAAATTTTCGAGATTTCACAGGGGCTGCTGGACCCAGTTCTAGCGAATCCGTATAAAGAGCTAAAGCACTATTTTTTTGAAAATCTCGAAAATTTGACCGAAAAATCGATTTTTCTTTGAAAGATTTTTCATAAAAAAAAAATCCTAAACTTAAAAGGACAAGAAAAAATTTCTACAAGATAGGTGAAAAACATCGATACCCATTTTTGACTTTCTTATTTCAAATCGTCAAACAAACTTATCAAAATTTAGGCTCAAAACCATTTTGTCCTAAAGTCGTATAATCAAAATTAAGTATTTTACAAGGAGTAAAATATGTGATTTTCAGGCCAAAATTTCAAAAAATGTAATTTGTAAAACATTTAACCCGGTTCCAAAAAAGTAATGAAGCGATTGATTTTAATACTGCACATTTAATGGTCCAAATGATCTTTTAATTTTCAATGAATTGAAAATCTATTCCCTATTGACCAAAAATTTAATTATTCCAAAGTTGCGACTGATTTCCCCTTTTCCCACGAGGAATAACCGATGAAAGGTCAAAAATAACGTTATAATTAGGTATTTTTCATTGTCGTCGGGTTTAGATGATGAAGTGCCGATCCTTTGCCCAAGGTCATTTTGCCAGAGGGCACATGTTTTTGTTATGTCTCTGAATTAATTAAAACTTTTTTTTTCTTATTTAATCAGATAAAGATATCGGAGTTTAGGTCTTCGAATAAGACGATAAATAATTTATAATATTACTTTTGGGTTCCATACACATGAAGAATTAGCGTGCAGACATGGCAGAATTTTTAATTTTCTACTTTATAAAGATTTATTTTTCAAATTACCGTACTCACAAATAGCTTGATGTCAAGATGTTTTAGAGTATATTTTTGCACTGGGTTTTTAAGTTTTTGACATTTTTCGAAAATAATTGTCTGAAAAAAATACATTTATAATATAAGTATATTATAATAATACTTATCGTGGAAACCATTTTTTGGGTGGGAGTTTCGATTTCACATGACTCTCCATTTGACTTGAAAATGCCGCTGATAAGCTCACGTTTTTTGTACATTTTTTTTCTGGTTGTTTTAAGTCAAATATTTTTCTGAAAGCTTGTTGGTAAGCAGGAATTTTGGTTTATAAATTTTTCATCAAAAATTGATTTTCAAGCAGCACTTTGATAACTTTTAGATTGATCAAAGAAAAATTCTCTACAAATTCTTAACCTCAAATCGTCATATTAAAAACAATATATCCCTTTAACAAACAATATATCCCATTATCTTTTTCATAAAGTTTTATAATTATCGAAAAAAACACATTCATGATGATCTAAGAATGTGCGGGTTACGGAGTGTTAGGAGTGGCCCTCCCAAGAGTGGCCTCCTAACACTTATTAACCTGCACATTCCTAGATCATCATTAATGTGTTAAAGGGATATACGGTTTTTCCTCATAATGAAGAAATAAACAAGGACTGACCATTAAAATTTTTCGTTTGCAATATTTCGATTTTTATCTTGAATTTCGACAAAATACTAATTCTAAGACAAAAATGACCACAAATTGATTTAATGGATAATATTCGTTTTGACATTTCTAAATTCACGAGATTATGAAGCGAATACTATTATATAAGTCAATTCGGACTCAACTTTATTTTTTCATCGTTTATCCGCTTTATAACTTGAAGATGGTCGTCATATTATGCCATAAAGGGCTAGTTTTGGCGGCACTAATATCCAAGGTTTTTCTATTTGAACAAATAATTTAATTTTTAATTATTAATGCGACATTTTCGGACAGGTGAGATAATCTCCTCGGGAAGATATCTCTAAATACAATTATACTTCTCACTTAAAAACTTTCTATTCATCATGATTAGACTTACATTTTGGCTTTTTTTTCCCGAAAAAATACTTATTTATAATTGTTCTAAATCTTCCAATTTCAGGTCAAAAGCTAAATTTTGAACTAAAATTCCCCTAAAAATTATACAGTATAGTCTACTGTATAGATATTTTTACTCACACTTTCGTTTTTGCACGCAAAATAGATCCAACCAATTAGAGCGAGCCAATGATCACGCGTTTTTTTGTAGATGAGCAAAAATTTGGATGAGCATTTTTTGTAGGGCAAATACTGTATGTTTCGATTATTGAAAAAATTTCGTTGGTTTTACCATATTTTATCTATTTTCATATCCTTTTGGCCTTTTTCACACATATTCGATCAATTTATTATCGCTCTAAAATTTCAATATTGGTTATCTCAGCCGGGCCCATCTCAGACCCCATCTGCCAGCCTAGAGAATTTTTAAGAGTTTTTGCTTTATTTTATCAGATCGATCACAATCGTGAGATATTTCTCGAGTGCGTATTTGGTCAGGTCATTGAAAGTGAATGAGTTTTATAAAACACTGATTTCAATGAGGTCACAATCTAAAGTGCCCAAGCACAAAGTTTTTTCGTCTTTTTTTTCTGAAAAACCCCTTAAAATGACCCAGCCGTGATGCTTCAATTCTAAATCATAGATTGATAAAGGACTTTGATATTAAAATCAATTGATTAAAAATAAATCTATAGAACAATTTCAATAAACGCTTTTGATACTTATACTTGAAAACTCAATTTCAAGAAATCATTTTGATACAAGCGATTGAACCATTTTTCTGGCAAAAATTTTTCATATTTTATAAAAAAATTAAAATAAGATAAACAAAGTTCAAAACTAATTAAAAGTGTCCAAATCGTGACATCATGTCTTTTTTAAACCAAATTTGTGCTTTTTATTATAAAATGATGATTAAGAAAATTCCAACTCGACTAAGCGTGTTCAAATCTTGATATAAACAAAAAAATTTAATCAAATTGAAGCCTTCTATTATAAACTCGATTAAGGGGGTAGCGGTCGTAAAATGGTACCTTTGTATTCCACTTTACCAGAATACTAAATTGCTTCGAAACTTTTGAGAATAGCCATTCAGTAGATATATTCTTAATCTACAAAAATAATTTATCAGAATAATTTTTGGCTGACCTTGGTGACCACCATGCGGTGAGTTCTAGAACGCCTAATCAAATTTCAAAGTACTACTCCTCCTAGAGCTCGCATACCAACATACTCAAATTTGGCATGAACCACAGAAACAATAATGCTCGTTATTTGGCGGAAGCACATTTTCGAATTTCGGACTAATATTTTCTAGAACTGCCAAAAACCGCCTTATTTCAAGGTTTTTGCTCTTCAAAGTACTACTTCTCCGAGATTAAATTTCAGAATGCAGTATAAATTTGAGAAAAGACGGAAAAATATGTTTTGGGTTTTTTGGCGGAAGCTGAATTTTGAAATTTTTTTGTTCAATTTTAGAAAATCGCATTTTAGTAAACCGGAAGTGAAAACTCGAAAATAACAGTCGTCGGATTTGTCGAAAGTACTCTCAAATTGAAGCTTGGGTGATGCCAAGAAGAAAATCTGATTACAGCTTTTTGATATTTCGAATTTTTCTGGTCGAAAATTGAGTTTCAATGTTTTCCAAAAAAAATTACTCAGAAAAATTCTCAAAAAATGAAAAATTTCTAACTTTTTTTCTGGATTTTTTTTTCAATAAGTTTATGCTTTCTGAGTGTTCCCTAGCAATGTCGTGATATTTTTAAACCCCAAAGTACCCTAAAAAGAGTACGACCGCTACCCCCTTAAGAGCGTTCATATTAAGATATAGTCATTTTTCTTTTAAATTTGAGTTTTTACTAGACAAAAGTATTTAAATTTTAAAAAATTCATTCGTGAATCTTTAAATAAACTTATATTTTGAAGTATTCGGAGCGATTTTTAATTGTTGGCGAAGAAAGTCGAGGAGAATGGCATCTTCGAATTGAAAACATTACTTCTAATGATTCTGGTCGCTTTCAATGTCAACTTCATCATGGCAATGGTGATGGAGCTGCCAAAGTGTTGGTTCGAGTACCCCCAAAGGTCCGGTTTTAGAATATATACGCAAATATACTTTTTTCTCCAAATAATGTAGTTTTGAGAGGGTAATTTATATGTTTATTCGATAGTGCTAGACCGGATCTTTTTTGAAGTGAAGATAATTTTTTGTGTTTATTCTTCAAAAATGGTCTTGAAATGGTCAATTATTGTTCTGCTACTGTGATTTTTTTCAATTTCGCAAATAATTTGGGAAGTTCATTTTCAAAAAATAAAAATTCTCGAACATATTCAGCAATTTCACTTCATTTATTTTAAAAAGGCGAAATAATTATTTTTAGATTATTTTGACTAAAATTTCGCCTTTCGGCCGGTTTTATGGTCTTAAGCCTAAACCTCAAAATTACTATTTTAATTTGAATTATGGACTTTGTCTTGGTAAAGAATTAATAGTTGAGCATATTTGCTTTTAATTTTCCTTTAAAAGTTTTGAATTTTCAAAATTGTATTAAAAAATCATTTTTGAAAACTATTATCACTCATTTTTAAGATGACCAAATGGTTTTTTTCCAAACCTATATTTTCAAAATTTAATCGGAAAAACACTTTTGAGGGATACTTTTTAGACATATTTCAAATTTGTAAAAATAACCTCTCCGATAGTTTATTTTATCTTAAAATTATTTTAAAATGACAATTGCGGACTTTGTTGATCCGGATGGTCGCAAACTAACAAGATGCAGATTATCCTGCGGACAAAATATACAGATTACTAGTAAAAACTCGGGCCCTTTGCCAGGCCGAAAGACAAGACGGGATATTGTTGTAATATTTCTATAAAAATAATAAAAGGCATCTATTCCGAATGGACTTGATGAGAAAAAAATTAAAGTTTATTTTTTAATTTTGTCTTTGTTCACGTTCGCGTTTTGAATAGGGAAATTACGATAGAACATATAGTCAAACAATGAGTAGCAGTCAATTACGCTAGTTTATTAATAATTCAGTATGCGAAAAAAAATTCTAAAACCTCTTAAATAGCAAATAAAATTCGACGGAATCGACAGAAATGGAAATCTTGCTCACCAAAAAGACCAATTGAACACCGTTAAGGCATGATTTAACAACTACTTGAAAAATTATATATATTTTGGCATTTCGCACTTATACTCGAAATTTAAAATGAAAATTCGCAAACATTAGCCCAGCGGCAATCACTATTATTTACGTTGACCTTGGGATTATATTGTTTGATTTGAAGAATGTTTGGTTAATAAGATGGGAATTTTTACACTTGCGATTTTTCGCACCTTTTTGGTCATAAAAACTCTCAAGCCAAGTTTAATGGCAATTTAAATACTTTTGACAAGATCGTTCGTTTGACTTTGTAACATTCTTGAGCTGTCTTACAACCTTGACTGTCAGTATGTCTAATTTTTGGGGTTGACAGTAAAAGGCCAAAAATCGAAAATTTCAATTTGTTTAAAAATAAAAAAGAATTTTGTTTTGAAAAAAATGCTGATATTCTTGTTCTCAAACAAATTTTGCGTTCTTAACAAAATTTTTGCTAATGAAAAACTAAGTTTAGAATAACTTATTTTGAAATTGGTCTTTTTCAAAAAAAATATTGGTCTTGTCGAATTTATCGACAAATTTTCATCAAAAAATTATTAAATTTTCTTTTTTGCTCGAATTAACATCAAAATCATATTTTTATGGAAAAATATTTTACTGATATGAAGATATAAAATATCGATTTTTGGCTTTTTACTAATTTGGTCTATTTTACTGCAAACCCATTTTTTGGTCCAAATCTACTCTTTTGCTAAAATTTACTTTCCACCGATCAAAACGTTTGAATAAAAAAGCTGATAAGGACCGAAAAAACGACATACTTTATCTCATTTTTTTTATTTTGTTATTTTTCAACCCACTAAGACTCTAAAATTTTGAAGAGAATTTTTGATTGCTCCATCAAGTATGAAATACAATATAAAAATTCGCGTTAACTTGCATGTTTTTCATAATTTTAGTCATAAAAAACTTAAAATTTAGAAACTTTCGACAAGCTCATTTGTTTGACCTTGAAAAGTTTTTAAACCTCTTAAATCTTTTGTTTATGTCCTCATTTTTGCTTTTCATTGTTTATAAAACAAATTTGTTTCAAACGGAAATTGAAAACATTGTTTTTACATATAAAACCCCTTCCGATTGTAATATGAAAAAGTTTTTAAATCACAAAAAAGTGTTTCTCGTTTGATGCGCGTCCTGCGGCTCAAATTCGCTTCTATTTCCGGGGCGAGGAATTGGAGTATCCAGCTGTGAAACAAAGTGACCAGTGTAAGAAATCGTCGGGATTTTGCAATTCTACCGCCGAATTTGAGTACTCACCTATTGATTCAAGGTAAGCTCTTTGAGTGATATATTAAGGGGGTATCGTTCACAAAAATATTTTACTGAAATTTTGGAACTAGACTAAATCGGTCAAAAAATAACAATGAGATTTGTCTCAAATCTCTAGGATCTCAAGTTCGCCCGCTAGTGGTCGCTGAATGTCCCTAAAATGAATGTCTCTTAAATCTATCTCCTCCTAACATCCACATCATATCGACTCAATTTTTTGGCCAATGATTTATCACAATAAACTATAAAATCGATTCGGCGGTTAAAAATTTATCTATGAAAACTACAGTAGTCACCGTATCGCTTCGAAAATATATTCAAAAGTTTTCTCGTAGTCGACTTTCTCATGACAGTATAAGAAACCATGGGTCAAAAATTAAACGTGGGCGCTAGAGGGCAAAGCTACTTTTGCTCTCTTATACCCCTCGTGTACATGATTGACCCATGGTTGCTTATACGGTCATTAGAAAGTCGAATACGAAAAACGGGTGACTTTTAAATTGACCTTAAATTATTTTGAGTACTCACCTATTGATTCAAGGTAAGGCCCTTGAGTGATATTCAGGGCGGGCAAATATTGTACTTGAAAGGGTCAAAGTTGAGATCTTTAATATCAAGAAGAAATAAATAATTAAAAAATAAAGAAAGGTTCTTTGAGCATTTGGTTTTGGGATCAAGACAAATAAATATTATTTTTGTTATACGTGGTCTTCATTGATCGTCTGGAAAATTTTATTTACACTAAATAGACCAAAAATAATAGCGTTAGGGTTAAATTAAGGCTGTGGGAATAGATTTTGCACAGAAATTAGGGTCCCGCCGAATTAATTCGGCCGGAAAATAAGAATTAGTCTCAGACTTCCAGGACCTCAACAACGTAGTCAATTTTCTGATAAAAATACTTTAAACCATGAATTATGATCACAAGAGGCGCTAAAGTAAATATTTTTATTGCTATCTAGTACAGTAAATAACCCCGAAACAATTTCTAGATCGGATCCCTGAAATTAGCAGCAAAAGATTCCTACTAGTAGATTTTGTAATCAAAATATCAGAAATCATGGTTCAACTATGACCACGCGGGGCGCTAAACTTACTACTAGTTTTTGCTCTCTAGCGCCAATTGTTAACTTTTGTTTTTGTTGGGATGATAAGTATTTTCCGAAATTTTTATGTTTTTGCCGAGACGATTGAGCAAGTGTTTCTTCTTGCAAGTATTTAAAAATTTCAAGGTTCATTTTGCATACATTTTGTTATCTACTATATTTTCATGGTCCATTATTTCAAAAATCAGATAGAAAAATCGATCAAAATCTATCTGGCCCCCAGTTAGTGAGAATGAGCGATGGACAAAAGAACCGTATTTCACACCTGGAACGTTTAGTGCCCTTTTCACCCTAATTTGTATGACAAAAAGCGGATATATGTTTTCGATTTTTTTATTGTTAACCCCCTGCAGGGTATGATGTGAATTTTTGACTATTGTTTTATAATCCAAATAAAATTCGTTGTAGTATTTCGCCAAGTTATGATGTTTTTTCGAGATTTTCTGCAAGTTATAAGAAACTGAATTATATAATATATAATATTATATAATATAATTCAGTTTCTTATAACATGCAGAAAATCTCGAAAAACATCATAACTTGGCGAAATACTACAACGAATTTTATTTGAGTTATAAAACAATAGTCAAAAATTCACATCATATAATTTATATTATAAATTAATTCGCGGAATATCATTATTTTAAACCATAATCTCTTTAATTATTAAAAAGCATGACAAAAGTAGAAATAACAATGAGTTTTTTATAGTTGTTTATAGTAGCTTTTAACTGTAGAAGCTACTCTGGTACAAGCTGTAGAAGCATTCTACCAGAAAGCACTTTCTGAATAATTTTGATTTATTATTCATAATATTTTAAAGTGCGTACTCAAATCAACCTGATCATAGATAGCTTACTCTATTTTCCTGAAAATACACATGTCTGAACCTGATTTTTAAGTTTAGGTTCAAGAGACTTAAACTTTTCAATAAATTTCTAATAGTTCGTAAGGAGCTGTCATTTTAAAATCGACAAAAAATTTTCAGATCATGTTATAATTTTGTTCGTTACAAAACGATTTGACACCAATCATAAAGGACGCCATAATTTGATAAAAACAAAATACTGCCTTTTCTACTAATTTTTCCACTATTTTTTTTTCATTTTAAGATTTTTCTACCCTGATTTCATCTCAATACATAGATAAAAGACCAATGTATCATATAAATTAATATAAATAAAAATTGTATTGAAAGAAATTATCTATTCAATTTATTTAACTGTCAACCATCCCGCTGAGTAGGATGCGACTTCTTCTCAGGGCTAACAAAGGTCATATAAAAAGAGAGCTTACAGCAAAATTAGAACTTTTTCATATGCCGACCAATTAAACAGCTTGAAAATTTGAAAAAAAAATACATAATTCAGCTTTGATCTGTGTTTTGCAAATGTTTCCGAAAATAAATCCCCTTGAACTTTCCCAATGGGAAGATTTTACTCAGCTTGTCTCCTTTATTTTAAAATTTATTGTAGTATTTGTTTTATATAACAGTTTAGCATAACTATATCTAAAAAGGGGATCCCTAGGATAACTTTTTTTTCAAACCTCAGTTTGTTGTCAAAACCTCAGCCGGGTGTTCTTAAAAAGTTACCTAGGCGTCTACTTTCGTGTTCGCGTTTGAACTTATTTTCGAAGCTTAAATATAAAGTAGTAATATCCCGTGGTCTCATTAGTCAAACACAGTTGAACCGCGAACGCGAAAGTAGATGCCTAGGGATCTCAATCTTTCATATGCATAGCTGCGAGATTTTGAGCGACTTTCGGTAAATTAAGATATGGACCACCAAGTTGGTATATAATATCATATGGTGTAATTAACAAAAAACGGCAATATTATTTATATTTGGTTATAATTCTATAAGTGTCACCATTAAATATTCACCAAGTTTGAACTACTCAAACATGGCAGTTATAAATAGTCTATCACCGGGACTATCGGTCATTTTACCGTTCTTTTCTAAATATCTGTATTACAGATTCTGTAAGAATTATTTTTAGAGCATCCGAAGAAATTGAATGTCGAGTTTTTCACGAATCCATGTCCAATTTCAGTTTAATCTCCACCAGAACCTACCCATTCCAAGCCCCTTCCGTCGAGCTTATTGGAGCGCAAAGTGGCCAGGTAATTGTCTGCATTTGTTACGGCTATTTAAGCTCTATTAAAGCAAAAGTACCGCGACGGGAAGCCGATTTTCAGGATTTTCATCCATTTTTAATCTGATAATTGTGCTTTTGAAAAACTCGGATTTCCGCCGCTTATCGACGCCCGAAGATCTAAACAATTAGGAGGTCTTTTATGCGACACAAAAATAAGACTAATTCGATTTCAGCCGTCTAAAAATATTCTATTGACATATTTTTATAAAGCGTCTAATTTGCCCTATTTTTTGCCTATTTAAAACAGGCTTTTTGAAAACGATCGCTGCTATTTACCTAAACCAGACATTTTATGAAATTATTACCCAATTTATTTTATAAGGTTTAAAGAAAATGGTACGCCAATTTTTAAAATAAGGTTTCAATTTATATAATGTAAAAAGTTTTCATTTAACCCTAGGACTCATAGAGCCAATAAAAAGTGGCTTCATTTTTTTTGGAAAAGACCGGAAAGGACAAAATAAACGAAATGAAGTTCAAGGTTCAAAATCGACAACCAATAGAGTTAGCAGATTAATTTCGTGGAAAAAATGATTAGAAAATGTTTATTTATTGGATTGAGCCGTTTTCGAAATATATATCGCTACTTTTCTTTTTTTGGAAATTCTCTTGAAATTTTTCTTTATCATGCTTTATCTCACAATTTATTTTAAAACAACAAGAAAGCTGTACTTAAATACTCAGTTTTTAGGAATTCGTCTTGACACATCGGTTGAAAAAAATTTTTTTTAAAAATATTTAAAACTGGGGTCTACTAAAATGATAGAACTTTTTTATTTATTTTTTTTTTGAAAACAGAGAAATTGCTAATGAATGAGAAAAGCGGGGCGGAAATATTTTTGGCGCAGACATATTGTTTAACACTAATTTCTCTATATCAGAGGTGAGAATTATCTTTCAAGAACGAAACCCGAAATAAAGGTATTCGAATCGGAGACCAGGTTAAAGGAAAACATGAAGGTTTCACTTAATTTTATTTACTAGCAATCTTACATTATAAAAATCGGGGTTATGCGTTTTCTGTAAGAAAACAGTTCGAAGTTAACTTTCACTTTTTCACAGCGGAAATGAAGTATTAATTTTTTGATTGTACTTAATATAAATTAATTAAAAAATTAAAGAGTCTATCCTTTATCTCAATGATTTCAAAATCAATTAATTCCTCAACAACCTAAAACCTTTCCCATAATATGACTTCAAAGTCAAGCCAAAAATAAAAAAAAAAAAAAAAGGTTTTTGAGCTCTCATGCTTGGGGATATCAATACTCTATGGGAGTCTAGGGGTTAAGATTTAGCTTAAACTAAATTTGAGGGTTCAAATCCTAATGCAAACTATTTTACTCTACTTTATTTCATATCCTTTTCCGAACGGAACTCCATCTCAAAAAACGCTTACTATCTCTATAGCGCGTGTTCGAATCCCACTAATGTTGCCTTAGTGATTAATCTTGAATATGATTATAGGCAAGGGTCTTGATAATGGACCCGCTAAATTTTATCGATGTGTAATCACTCAAGCAATCCCTAAAGACAATCACTCAGACAACATCATGGGATTTCAACACGCGCTATAGAGATAGTAGAGCACATTTTGAGATGGAGTTCCGTTCGGAAAAGGATATGATGAACATATTTTCAAAGAGTTACTTTTATGTGCTATTTTAGTCGATCGAAAACACTGAAGAAAAATTTGAATGCGTCGCTAGTGGCCACCCACAGCCTTCGGTGTATTATTGGAGCATAAATCAAGGTAGCGAGGAAAAATCAGATTCTCCCATCAAATATGTCAAAACGGCTCGTCGTGAAAACAACCTCCCCATGAAAATCACATGCCGAGCCGAGACTATTTTCTATGCAGAAAGCCACTTGTCAAAAACCTCCGTATCAATGATGAAAGTTTTTTGGGGACCTGAGTTAAATAAATTTGAGACTCCGTCTTCTATTCTACTATCCGAGGGCGAAACCACAACCCTTACATGCCCATTTGTGAGTTATCCCCCGGGTAGAGTAACTTGGTTTTTGGAACAAAATGGGCATAAAGTTGAACAAAACTCTAACGACCAATCAACAACGATTAAATCTGCCTCGTCAGAACATGACGGAAACTGGATTTGCTCGTCCACAAATCCTATCACATTAGAAGAAGCTCAGTATAGCACTTTTATCTCAGTACAACTAACACCCAAAATCACCTCGGCTGAAACTCAAGAAATTGGAAATAACCGAACTCGGCCGATTATCATGTGCAGTTTTCAATATAAATTCGGCACTGAGCAATTTCGAGGAATTTCTTGGACGATCAAAAATGAAACTTTTCAAAAAGAACTCAGCTCTGTTAATATGCGAATGCCCTCAGATATTGGTCAATCATTTTTTTCGGATGATGAGCATTTTATGGCCAAATGGACTGATGTAACTGAGACTGGTGCTACTGCTATTTTACAAATAAGCCAGGCAACTCAAGAAGAAATCGAAATGAATTTTATTTGCTCTGTTAGAAATTCTATTGGGGTATCTGGTAAGTTTATTTTTTTTCTACATCTTGAAAAAAGTACAGGGGGAGGCCTCATATCGCCGAAAAAACCTACGCAATTTCACGATTTTTAGCTTAATTCCTGCAAGTGCTCATATCGCCGAAAGAGCCAATATCGTCATATTTCAAGATTTAATTTTCCAAATATCCTGTATGGAAGTAATATGTTAAATTTCGGGACAGGTAAAATTTTTCTTGGGTGTGTATAGTTTATTGTGCTATTAAGTGTAGAGTGGCGAGAGATGGCAAGAGAGAGGGGAAGGTGATCACGTGGGGATACTACGTGAATAGGCGCACAATAAACTATACACACCCAAGAAAGATTTTACCTGTCCCGAAATTTAACATATTAATTCCATCCAGGATATACCTTTGATACAAAATTTTTATTTGATTCCATTTATATTTTTTTAAATTCTTTAAAATATTGAAAAAAATTTTCAAATATTATGACGTCATTTCGAACGCCCACGCGTTTTTTATTCAAAAGTTTTTTTTTCAAATTTTTTATGAGCAAATCATATTATCCCCCCCTCAAAAATCTACTTAACCCCTCACACACGGAGCCATTTTGAAAAAACACCTGTAGATTGAGATGACCTAGAAATTCGCAGGTTACTTCTGAGAAAGTCACTTTTTTCGAAAAAATTTTCTGAATCTAAAACATTTTCATTTGTTTTATTTGAGTGAATTTTTATTTCTTCAGAAGGGATTTCGATAAATTTCATAGGTTAGGTTTTATTTTCGAAAAAAACCTGTAGATTGAAGACCGAAAATTGCAGGTTATTTCTGAGAAAGTCACGATTTAGAAAATTTAATTCTGAATCTCCTCAATTATTAATTTTTGTTCTGATTTCTCTCATTTACTCACAAATGAATTGCGTAGGTTAAAGGTCACTTTCTAAATGTCACTATTCTACGGAGTAAATAAAGTCAAAATTATATACAGATATATTGTAGAATACAGATTATATTGTAGTATACAAATTTAAGTCTATCCTTAATCTCAAGGACTAAAGATCAGTGAAGTTGCAAGCACTTTTACTTCTTCCGTAATAAGCGCTCAAAGTAGCGTCCCCGAATGGCGTTTTGTGTGTGAGAGGGTTAAGCCGTGTGTAAATTTGGCTTGCATTTTTAGCTTTTTTCCGTTCTTTTTTCGATTCTTTATGCATTTTTAGCATTACTCGTTCTAAGCGGACAAAATGAGCAGTCGAACTCCTGTCCGCTCAGACCAGTTTAAAAAATGAGTTGCGTGGAAATTTGGCTTATATTTTGGGCTCTTTAGCGCCATTTTTAGAGCATTTTTTACACTCAGATTAAGCAGACAAAATGGGTATTTCGACTTTATCCGCTTTGACAGAGGTCACAGTAAATCAGGCTTCCAAAAGGGAAGGGAAGAAAAGGGGAAGGGAACGTTCCCCCTTTCCCTCCCCCGGGAAGGGAAGGGAACGAAAATTGAGAAATGAAAAGGGAAGGATTCTCGAGGGAAAGGAGGAAGGAAATAATTTAGGGGAAGGAATTTTGAACAAAGGTTAAAAAAAAACGAATTTTTCATGTTAAATATCAAGTGAGTATTGTCAACGTTGGATATTCTAAGACTTGAAACTCGTGTGAGTAGCACGTGATATTTATGTATATTTGTTAGTAAATAAACTATAATAATTTTTTTCAGAAAAATCAATTCGACTTGTTTCTTCGATGTCTCCATTAATGGCTGATATGATCGTTATCAGTGGAAGTATCGCTGGAGTACTTATTATTGTCCTCATCATTTCTACCATGATTCTCATTCGATGTCGACGAAAACGTCAGGAAATTAAACAGCCTGTAAGAAAACTCACACCAGATTTAATTCAGCATAATGTAAATCTACCTCCAGCACTGACACATCAAATTAATCACAGACAGGTAATTTTTTTATTTCATTAAAAATGTGACTAACAAATCGCTAACAGAGCCCGACAATGTCGGCCTGACATATTTTTGTTTCGGATCGGTAAATTAACAGGACTTTTTTGATCATTGCTTCTCGAAACTTCTAGGTCCTATTTTTGCAGCTAGTTTTTCATTGATAGTATTTTAGACTCTTTATTATTTTAAAAATAGTAAATTTTGATGGATTTTTCCATTTGTCTAAAAATTGTCAAAATTCGAACGGTTCATTCGGCTCGAACTTTACATAACCTACAACTTGTAGGCTACAAGGCCTTTGTTCTCCTAGGAGGGTGGTGGGCGCTAAAAAGACGATTTTTGCCTTTTTTTAAGTTAAAATACTCCTTATGTAATCTTTATAGGGGATAAATTATTTTTCCAATTCACTTTTTCATGGTTAAAATACTTTTTGAAACTATTTTATGAGTCTAAATAAATAGCTTTCGGGTTTTTTTTGTTACGAATTTGAAAACTGTAAATCGAAATTTTCAAGTTTGGCCCACAATATACTTTTCTAGCAATTTAAAAGAGTAAACATATGGACTTATTTTCTTCTTTTTCTTTCGACAAAAACATTAAAATAATTTTGTGTTGATTTTCGGTTTGAGTCTCAATTAGCAACCACCACCCCCTTAAAATGTCGTCGTTATTACATTTTCTATCATCATTTTCTAACCATTTTTTCAGGACGCCGAAATAAATATTTGCAACGCTACTCTTAATCGATCTGGTCGAACTTGGTCTTCCCAAAAGCCCTCGTCAACTTGCTCAGGCCCCGACGATGGTTATTCTACTGAGCGAGCGGGCGATTACGCTTCATCAAAAACCGAATCTGGCACTCGGCTCCCTAATGTCGTTTTAGAAACTCAGAATGAAACCGATTCTTTTGACGGTGAGTTTTCGTGTCAGAGCTACGTTGCTGAAAACCGAGTGAGAACCGAGCGAATGTATTCGACGCTACAAGGCCAATCTCAGAGGTCTTTTGGTCAGTTTTCGACATTGCAAACGCGTCCCCAACAAGTTCACTGTGCAATTAGGCCCTCGTCAGCTCAGCCATTTTTTGTGGCGCCAATGAGCGAGAGTTTGGATGATTTGGAGGTTGCAGAACCAAAACTTACTTCATCTGAATCTTCCTCAGATACGTATAATAGTAGTAATCAGGTAATTATTTGAATTTTTATACATAAATGTAACATAAATTATGTTACATAATTCAAAAAGTACATAAAAATGAATCACTTCGCTCAAATTTCACACAAGGAACCTACGCTTTTTCACCAAAAACCTAACGGTGTTTTTCGCTTACCTGAGTTGCAAGTGGCGTCGAGGCCAAAAGTGATTCGTTGAAAATGACACTAAACTAGAATATAATTATTTATCCGATTTTTTGAAGAATAGACTATTCTGAATAGTATCATGAGATCTCTTTTGAAATTCCCTATCCTTTTTAATTCAGTTCAAAAATCCAAAATACAATTTCAAATTTTTCTACTACTATTTTTTGCGGGGTTTTTCATGCAATTTTCAAATTTAAAAATACAATAAATGAAGCATTTTGAAATAAAAAAATTCGAATTCAGCTAAATTAGCTTAAAGTTTTATGAAAATTGGTCAGTGAAAAAACCGTCGCGTCATTTCAAAGTTCAAAATGTTACTTGGTTGCAAAACTTTTTGGTGCCAATACTTTTTCTTTGATCAATAAAAGCCAAAGAAAAAAAGTGTAAGTTTATTTTGAAAATCTTTTTCAACAATATTTTAATAATTTGTATTTTAGCCTTTACTACGAAAAACTGATGTCTCCGCTAATGTATTTCTTCAACCTCGGCCTTACACAGCTCGATCGGTCTCACATGTCTGATTGAGGATCTGGACGCACATCCTAGGCTATTCAAGGTCAAATTTTAAGGCTCTCAATAAACTTAAAAAAAAGACCGATAACAACCTAATATGACTTCGGACAGCCTAGCACCTCCCGCAAATTGGGATAGTATTTATACTGCCAAATTGTCAATTATTAATTCTGTTCAATTCAAAAGTATCGTGCACAAATTATTAAATACAAACATTCTTTAATATTAACTGGGTTGTTGTCTTATTTATTTTGCATGCTAAACGTGTGTTAATGAAGCTCGGATGCTCTTCTAAATAGTCTAAAAATCTTGAAGGCTTTTAAAAATGTATGACTTAAGTGAACAAACCCAAGTGCCCGCATTCAAAGTAGAAAATACTAAAAAATGTCGGTTTGGATTTAAGGGCCTCGGTGCATTTTGACAGATTTGTACTTTTTCAATTTTTTTTGTCTTGATTGGAAACTTTTTGCCACTTCAAAATTTGCGGATAAAAACGTTTTTGAACACAAGTTGCCACTTTTCAGCTTACTTTTTATAATCTGAATTTCTTCAGATTGATTATTTTTACTTCATAAATCGTCTTTTTAAAAAACACTCAAAAAACGCGCGTTTGCTATCAAAGGTGCCTAAATTACAGTAAATTTTTTTTTCATTAATTAGGAGCTCTATAAAACGGTCCTGTTCATCATTGAAAATTTATTTAGTTAAATTCATACGATTTTTAAGTCAAAATCGAAAATTTAAATTTTCGAAAAAAGACGAAAAAATCGAAATTTTAGCACATCGAAAGAAATATTTTTTTCGTGAGTTAAATGAAATAAATTTAGAATAGTGGACAGGTTGGCTTACCAATTTGGCAAGTCTCGGTGAAATACATTTTTTTAATTCTAGATAAAAGAGGGCTTCGATGGATTTCTGCCAAACCTTAGTTCGTTACAAACATTATGATTCCAAGTATAAACAAGAGCAAATGAAGAAAACAAGGACATATATGAATAAAGTTAAAGTAGCCATTCTTCATATTTTCAGCTAATGATTCCGAAAATTTTGAACCAGAAATGAGGAATATTTTCGAAATAGTTTCGACCAAATATTTGAACAAAAAATAAGGCATTTTTTGAGAATGTTCGGAACTTTTTTCAAAAATTTCTCATAATTTGTCGCCCCCACGCTAAACAAAGCAGGACAAGACAACACACCTAACCTCAATTAATGGGAGTCACCGACGGGGGCTGTATCTTGAGATCCATACATGGTAGAAACTTAATTGTTGTAGCATTCGAAATTTTGTCATCGGTTTGCTTCCGAATCAATTAAATTTTTTTATTAATATTCTTTACACTATCAAAAAAGAGAAGCACTCTGGGATTCGATCCAAGTGCTGACGTTGAAACGTTTTTGAGATGGAGTTCTGTTCAATAAAGATATTGAGAAGAATATATAACCCAGTAAAAAGTTTTTCATCAGAGCCATATCCGTATCTGTCAAAATGCACGAGGGTCTTAAGGGGGTGCCCGTCGGCATTTCGAGCTGTATTTTTCCAGAAAGTAGTTTTTTGCAATTTGAATTAAGTGGGCGAAAAAAAATGGCTCAATAAGAATTTTATGATTTAGATGAGAACTGTAATGAACGGAAAAATATTTTATATTTGATGTCCTCGAAACTCGAAAAATGAATTAGAAAAATAAAATTTCCAAAAATCAAATTCAGCAAAGTTTGGAAACATTTTCAATTGTTAACCCCACTTCAAACTTTGACCGCGCTTCTAGAAAAACCTGAGAGTCGGTATCTAAACCCGCAAAAATAAAATGATCTCTGAAATGTAACTTAGAAAATACAAATAGCAACAATAAAATTATAATATATTCAAACAGAGTCAGATGCACTATGCAACAGAGTCCTGAAATAACGGGTTTTTTAAAGATTTCTAGAGTTTGAAAAAGAAATTTTAAAATTAAAATGACCACTCAACTGTTTGAATTTTTCCTGAAATTTAATAATTTTGCATGTTGACGGAGGAGAAAGATTTTTAAACCGGTTTTTAATCTGGTTTTGTAACCGGTTTACCAGGTGGTTGAGAGTATTTGACAAAACAGCGAGTCGCTGTCAGCGACCCTTTGAATGAACAGTCGAAGTTTTGACGATTCTAATGAGACTATTTTCAAGTCTTTCTGACATACGTTTGAACAGTGACACATCTTTGAAAAGACCTTTCATGCCGACGGGTATGCTTTACGTCGATTTTCAGGATCTAAGAAACTATTTGAAATTTTTTATTATCGAAAATTAAATTTTTTTTTATTTTGATTCTCAAGATTAAATTAAGAGCGAACTAATGCAACCAAAATTAGTGTCAACGGGGGTAAAACTTTAAAAGTTAGAGCCAGTAGAAATAAAATTATACTTAGAAAAAATAGGAAATTGTTTTACATCGAATTTTTTTTTCAATTTTTTTTGGAATGAAACCGATTACAAACTTGATAATGAAGTAAAAATTAGCTTTCTATCATGTCTGAGAGCTTTAATATAACGTCCGTGGGGTACTCCCTTAAAGTAGAGGGCCTCTACTAGAGGCAAACATTTCATACATCTAAAATTACGAAATTTTATGACGGTTTAAACTAAGGAATTTTAAAAGTCCAAAATCGGTATCGATTTTATTGGAAACAATTTTGTTCGTCAAATTTTCGGGATTAATTATCGGTGATAAAGTTTTTTGGATAATTTCCCTCGAAACAATCGGAGAAAATTAATGCGTGTAGAAGATTGGCTGGGTGACCTCTCTTTTGCGTATAAGTTTCAGCCAATCAACCGACTGCATCATTTCCGACAAATTTATCAATGTGTGAATCAGGCTTCTCGACCATATTTGGGGTGGAGATCAATATAACTGTATCCTATGGTTGGAGATTATTCAAATATGCTGGAAGTAATGCATCTTTTTTCTCTAAATAGAGAAATTGTTTTTTGGGACTCGGGGATCGTGATCGCTTGATTTAAAATGGGCCACTCGTTGCTCAAATCGTGTATGAATAAGTACATAGTTTCGTTACGAAGCTTCCTCAGTCTTTGAGGTGATATTTGTAAGGACATGCATAAATTACATGTATCACTATGTATTATCCAGAAAAAACATGTTTTCATCAGCTTATTATGGCCCATAATATAGTATAAAATTATTGACTAAGCGCCAAACAAGGCTATAAGTAACTTATAAGGACGTTTACTAAATGTTAACAAAAAAGGTAACGCTTCGACGGATATGAACAATCCTTTTTTTCAAAGAATACAAACATGTTCTATATAAATAACGATTTTATATAAATTGAATTATTTTAAATAATGAAAAATGCGATTTTTAAAAATGTATCATTTGAAAAATTAGTTGTTCAAAAGATACGTTACGTATCATAAGTGTCCCTGAAATATAGCGTTTCTATACTTTATGAATGCCTATGATCTGCGTCGATAACTAAGCTGATCTATTTTTTTTCTTGCTTCAAATTTTTAATTCAAAGTCAGTATAGATCAGCTTAGTTAACGACAAAGATCATAAGTTTTCATAAAGTTCATAATGGTATCTTTTATGAGAATATAATATCCTTTTACCAACCAAACTACATCTCAAAGCGTTTACTATCTCTATAGCGCGTGCTCGAATCTCACTAATGTTGTCTTAGTGATTGTTTTGAGTATGATTGTAGGCAAGGGTGCTTGATATTGGGACCGCTAAATTTTATCGGTGTGTAATCACTCAAGCAATAACTTAGACTGTCTAAGTTAGACAACATTAGTGGAATTCGAACACGCGCTATAGAGATAGTAAACGTTTTTAAGATGGAGGTTGGTTGATAAAATGATATGCCGTATATATTCCAGGTAATCAGAAAATTACATGACGAATGGATAACTATTGTTCGTCAAAAATTCATAGTCTGTAGTTGTATTTAAAGAAAATATGTTGTTTTCGTACAATTTTAGAAATAGATAGTATGCGTAACTATCTACGGTCTGAAATTGGTTTAGGTTTTAGGGCCTCGGTGCATTTTGAACAGATTTGCACTTTTTCGATTTTTTTTCTCTGATGAGAAACTTTTTGGCACTTCAAAATTTTCGGATGAAAACGTTTTCGAACAAAAGTTGACACTTTTTGAGCTACTTTGCATATCTGATTTTCTTCAAATCAATTATTTTTACTTTATAAATCTTCTTTTGCAAAACACTCAAAAAACGCTCGTTTGCTTCCATGGTGTCTAAATAACAGTAAAATTTAATATTTTTTATTTATTACTTAAAGCTCTTAATACGCTCACGACACCAGCTCGGATTCATTAAATTTTATTTTTATACGATTCTACGTCAAAATCGAAAATTTAAATTTGTGAAAAAAGACGGAAAAAACCGAAATTTTACACATCGAAAAAAAATATTTTTCTGCATGAGTTAAATATAAATAAATTTAAAACGGTGGTGGGTCGGCTAATCAATTCGGCAAGTTTGGGAGTGATAAAATTTATTTAATTCCGGATAATGAGGGCTTGGAGTATTTCTGCCGATCCGTAGTTTCGTTTAAAAAAGTATGATTCAGAGTATTAACAAGAGCGAAGAAACAAAACGAAGACATATTTAAATATAGTGAAAGTAGCCATTCCAAATATTTCA